>JANAVB010000400.1:7060780-7070780 GCA_029216955.1 Iris pallida
CTGCCCTGTACGATCATGCATGTCGATTGCTAGTAACTTGTTACGTCCCTCTGAGACCTGGCACCTTTTCCAGATTGGGACGAGCACAGGTACTGACGGACTACGGAGATTGGAGACTTTTGCTGACGAGGACTTCAATGTTGAGCCTCGTGAGTTTCTTGAGTTCTTAGGTAATTTCTGCTAGTGGCTATCTATTTCTTTCCTGGTTCAGTTGTACTCTTTTAGTAGTTCATTCATACATTTCTTGGTGGATTATTTTCCACTAGTCATGACTTGTAGTTTGATTCAGAGTTATTTCATTCCTTCCAGCTTTATTCTGTGATTTTCCCGTGGATGAGATTAGTATTTACCTACCTGTAGTTTTTTTTGAAATCTCTCTCACACACACACAATTGGGGGCTCGAACCTTGCCGGCCCCTCCGGATGTCCGCTCTAATACCACTAGGCTAGAGAGCTCGGACAGCTGCCACTAGGCTAGAGAGCTCTAATACCACTAGGCTAGAGAGCTCTAATACCACTAGGCTAGAGAGCTCGGATGATATTAGTATTTACCTGCCTGTATTGTTATTTAGTTGTTACTTCAGCGTACTACGATCGAGTATAGTCTATTAAATTGGGGTTTTTCTATACTTGATCGTACAGCTGGCACGCCACGTGTTCCTGGTCCCACATATTTTGGAACCGGGGCGTGACATGTTTTCAGTGGTGGCCCATGCAGGTCGAGAAAATATTGTTTGGTTACTTTACCGTACCAAGCAAGCCTGCGTATAGGATTAGGACTATCGTGTCTCATCCACAATTGATTATTTTTATCCTTTGATCTCGTTTGATTTCGACTCATTTCAAACTCCTCGAAATACTTGATCTCTTCTTTGATTTATATCTTCTGACTCTTTGACTTCCTTGCAATTATATCCTTCTCGATCTAATCTACCGTACCCCTTGCTTGTCATGATTGATAGAGATTTGGAAGATGCTATACTATATACACTCTTGAGTTAACTATATGGCTAGATGGGTTACCTTGGCAGCTAATTAGGCGGTTGAGTCTATAATTGAATTTTGGGAAAAGTACTAAATATTGCAGGTTGATGAACACCATATTTTTGAAAGATATAATTTTTGCATGAATGATTAGTTAAATTCAAAGTTGAGTAGTAATGATATATCAATTTCGAATGATAGTGAGAAAGATTACTTATACTCATATGGGAAAGACTGTTAGAAGTTGATTAATAAAATAAACTCGATGATCGATTTGAGAAGATGATTTAAAGTTTTGATTTGAGTTTTTAAAAAAAAAATTCTATGATTGGTTAGAGAGGATATAAAATCAACTTGATGATTAAAAATTTAAATATTCACATTGCTACATGAGATTTAAATTGGTTGATGATTTATGTTGGTTTCCAAAATAGAAGAATAATTTTTTTTTAATTTTAAGGATAGATGATTGTAAATAGAAATAGTTAAGAGTTGCCTATGAGATTTATATTTCTTTAAAGATTGAATATTTTGACCTTGATGAAAAAGGGTTTATTTAAGAAGAATTTAGAAATTTGATGCATTTCATAAAGTGATTTAAAATTTGGAGTTGGGTAATTTTAATCTAAAAATTTTGAGCAGAAAAGAAAAGGATGTTTGTACTATAATAAAGTTTATTTCGAGGATCGATTTAGAAATTTGAGGTATTTTTTTGTGATTGAATTTTGTTTGATGGAACAAATTTTGATTGGAATTTTTTTTTTTTTGAGATTTAAATCTTTTTTTTTAGATTGATAAATTTTTATTGAAGTTTCTTTTGGAAAAAAAAAAGAATTTAGTATTATGATAATATTTATCTCGGTGATTGATTTAAGTATTTTCATAAGAGAGTTACAATCTTTTAGATTAGGTAAACTGAATTAAAGTTGAAGAAAAAAAGGGGGAAAATAAAAGGGAGTTGGTGTGATGATAAAAGGATTGGTTGGGCATTTTTAAAGTTATAATTATGATTATATGCGACGATCTTAAAGAGATTAAGGAAATTGGTGGATGATTGTTTTGATTTAAAGATTTTATACTGAAGGAATTTATGAAAAAATTTTATTTACAGGAATTTGATTTTTTTTTTATCTTGATGAGGAAATAAACATAAAGGATGTTACTCTAATGAGATAGAAGTGTCACACCTTAGTTGCCATATTTTTCATAGCCATGATAGTGATTATATGCAGTTATAATTAAGTCATCGACCCATATGACTATGTCTTCTTCTCAAAATTTTATCATCCTTGTTCTCGACCCTAAACTAGTAACATGATTCCCTAATTGTTTAGAGCTATAGATGTCTATAAATTTTTCTTGACCATACCCCAAATCCGTCAACCAGTATATCTTCTCCTATATTTTAGTATTATATTATTAGTATTAATATTAGGAATATCTATTTAGTTGTTTGTTACTTTACCTGTAGACAATATTGGTTGATATTTTCTGTAATAAAAATTTTCCTTCACCTTTAGCTTATGCCACGGTTGCCGAGCTAAATGCTGTAAGGATTTTTTATTATTATTATCTAATTAGTTTATTTTTTTTCCTGATTTACTATTTATCGTGCTGCATAATTCTAGTACTATCGATCCAAAAATTTGTTTTCTTAAGCAATAATGGAAAGCAGATCATTACGTCTTATCCTTTTGAATAGACCAAGGACTTTTTTTTTTCTCATGTTAGGATTATTATTGCTTCTCTAAAAAATTCTATGTTGTTGCTACAATTTGGTAGGATAAACTTGCTTCCCTAAAGAGACAGTTAGAGGTACTAGTTCAATTCTTATAAGTTGGGTAGTATACCTTGTAGTCTAGCAACATACTTTTCTCAGGACCATTAAGAAATTATAGTTGGTTAACACTGACTATATGTTGGTATAAGTATTTAGATTACCTAGACATAACTTTGTGGGTTCCTATCCCTAGCTCAACTAAGGTTAGAGATTCATAGGACAACTAGAAAGGTCAAATCATTATTTGTATTTTGGATTTGAACTATCTTGTACTTTCTTTTCTTCTGTACGTTTATTTTTATCGTCTTGACTAATATTGCTGTTATAGCCTAGTTTTTACAAGCTTCTTCTTTTCTCAAGCTTGTTCTTGACACATATATTATTGGGTGCACCCACTAAAATGTTGTCTAATCAGAATCGGTGCATGATGGTCTGGCCAACCTAGTGCATGTTGATTCGCTTTCCCTATGATTATTTTATGCAGATGAAGATATAGTAAACTTGTCCTAGGATCTCATTTGCGACCGTTTGACAAATTTTGTTTTCTTGAAACATTTATTCGCATTGGACCTTCAAATTTGTAATCGACCCCATCCTCCTTGAACTCTTCTTTATTCTGCGCCTTAGTATAGAATTTCTCTTTATAATCCTTTATTAGCTATGATTTATAGTAGAACCATCTTTCTACTAAGTCAGTTAAGTGTACCTTGTATGATATCTTATTTTAGTAATACCCTTAGCACCCTAGTAGCCATCTTAGACTGATTTTAGTCGGACATTTAGCAAATAAAAGTTTTCCTATTATCCTTTCCTTGGTTCATATCATTTGATCCCTTACCATGACTTGGGTAATTGAAGCACAATATTAGGATTTTTCTTCCAATAATTGCACCATTATGATCTAGACAAACTGCACCATACGCATGACATTTAGGCCCCCTATAAACACACCTTTATGTGCTCTATTTTAATAACTCTACTTGTTTGACAAATCTTTCCCTTAGAATAGACTATTTGTGTCCTCTCCTTATCCTATTAGATTTGACCATGAAATATCGATCTATTCCCTGATCACTTGGAAATCCTATGACCTATGCCGGACCTAGAACATATTCTTATAGGATATGATGCCAGTTTTGACCCCTCTATAAACCCCGAAGTATCGTTGTAAATTGTCTTGTTGAGTAAGTTACAATTTACATATTTACTTTTCATTGATTTTTTTATTATTTCTTCGGTATTAGAATTATTTTAAATTTCGAGGACGAAATTCTTATAAGTTGGGTAGATTGTAAACCCCCCTGAATTTTCAGGAAATTTTTAAATTTTTTTTTTTTTTTTTTGAAGAATAGCTTGTTAATCTATTTTAATTAAATAATTAATTAATTATTTCTAATCAGGGTTTAATTTATATTGTAAATATATATATAGATGCAAGATTACTAAATATTGTTATTTGTTAAATAAATGTTGTTACATTAATTATTAAATTATTTATAAACTCTAACCAAGTTTCATATAGATTTATTATTAGATTATATTTATATCAATAATTAAATATATATAGTGTTATTATTCAATTGGTTTTATTTTTTGATTATATATATATCTATACTTATATAGATGTGGTGTTAAAATTCCTAGCAACCAAATCCATTCCTTAAGTTTAACCCTAACTTAGGCCCAACCAAGTATGGTCCTATTCATTTGGATCTCCTTCATGCATATATATATATATATATATATATATATATATATATATATATATATATATATATATGCATCTACTCTCAACTCTAACCCTAAACTTGCCTCCACACAAACCACCAGCCCCCCTTCATCACCGCCACCCTATCCCTCTCTCTCTTGTCTATCTCCTTCCCCCCTCACCCGGAGCCCCGCCGTCGACGACGAGACGCGGCGTTTCCCGCGCCCGCGTGTAGCAGCCGGCGCCCCCCCCGCACGCGCTGCACCCGCCCGGCCCCGATCCGGCGGCCCTCTCGTCGGCGCAACCCCCCTCGTCGGCGAACCACCCCCCTGCGGCGTGGCAAGGTAACCCCGACCCCCCCCCCCCCGTGGCGCTGACACATGGATTAAATCCTCTTTGCATGCTTTAAACCAAGTTTTAATAATTAAATTCTGAATATTCAGATTATTGTAAGGATTGTTGTGATGAATAGATTGATGATTAATTAGATCTAAATATTGGAAATCATTGGTAAATATGTAGGGGTTCTACCCTAATTTTCTTGTGATTTAATATTAATTATTGATATTTATTTATATTTAATTATGAAGTTTCAATGTTAGTAATTAATTAAATGTATTTTCTGTTTTAATTTTTATGTAACATTTTGATTACGAATTAGAGAAAACTTTGTACATGAAAAAGTTTGTATAATTAATATAGTATTTTAAAATAATTTTTCCAGAATTTTTATAATTTAATTTATAATTATTTTATGTGAAAAACAGCGAATTTACACTGTTTAATTAATTCTGTTTTGATGCTTATTATTTAATTAATAAATATTTAAATAATATAATTTATATGGAAAATATATATTTAATTATAAAGTAAGTTATGGAAATTTTTCAACATTTTATTGGTGTTTAAAATATTATATTTAGATTTATCTTGGAAGTTTTGTATTAATCAAATTGAATATTAAATATTATTTTTAATTTATCTTATTTATTTGGTTAGTAATTAAATAATACTTATTGAATAGAAAATGTTTGTAATAGCATGTTATTCTGTAAAAAAATAATTCCAATATTTATTTACTATTATTTATAATTATTTGGATTTAGTTGAGTAATTTCTAGATTTATTACATAAGTTGAATATATTATATAATTAATTGTTATTAATTATATAAATATTGTAAATTTTGTGAAGTGATATGATTCTGTTAGAAATGTGTAAATATGGTATTTAGGAATTTATTTTATGTATTTTAGATATATTTACGAATTTCTAAGACTTAAAAGTAATTTTGAGAATCATGTTTAGGTTTATGTAATAAATTGTGTAATAATTATTTATTGATTTAAATAATTATTAATTTTGTGTTACTACTGTGAATTTAGTTTTAATGATTAAATTTAAGGTTGGTGGTGATTTATTGGATTTATGTAGAATTATTAAGTACTTATTGTTATTATTCAACTAGTTATTTAATAAATAGTTTAATGGTAATAATTCATTTTATGTAAAATATATATATAATATATATTTATTATTCTGATATTATTTAGTTTACTATTAAAATAGACTAAAAATGATTTTTAAGGATTTTTACTATTTAAGTTAGTATTATTAGGAATTGTGTATTCATGTGTGTATTAAAATGGTTGGTTAATTGATTATCATTAATTAGTTAATTAATTATTAAATATTTAGTTGTAAATAAATTTTAGAATATAAATGGTATGATAATAAGTATGGTTACCTACTTATTATTGTATAATTATTATTCATAAAAATTTGATACTAGTTAGCTAGTAGTACTTGATTAATTTAAATTATAGATTACTTAGCAATTAAATGAATTGTTTAAATTGTTTAATTAGTAATTAATTAGAGATAAATTTTTTTTAGGATTATTTGCTTCTCGGGACTCGGACTCTACTTTGGACCCAGATACTCAGTTGCTGGACACAGGCAAGTACACCTTGCTTGATGGTATATTTTTGCAGTTAGTTTATGTTACCTAGTTACTTCTCAGTTGTGTGCACGCGTCTAGTAGTAGTGGACTTATCCCGTGTATTGTGAAGGTATGTGGTACCTTCTAGCCGGACACCGTATCATACACGATCACTATATGAGTGAGTTGAGAGCATGGATTTGTGTGTCGACTGATCATTGGCACGTGAGTTCGCGTCTGGTCTAGTGGTTGGTACAGGTCTACTTATATATACTAAGACGTCTTGCATATTATTTGTACCGCGTATACGGTACGGATATACATTGGGTGGGGAGAGTCTACTAGTGGTGTATGAGAATTTCTGTTTCCAATGGACGCTGGATGCTCGTAGCCCCTCGTTTCTCAAACCGTAGAACGCTTGGTGGCCGTTTCTTCTTCTTCTCCCCCTCTCATGTGCCACTAGAGATGTCTCGAGTGCATTTTACACATAGATGGTTAGTTTACCTGTCGTATGTCGCATGATATATCCTGTCCTTGTTTGGTTGGGGAGATGTTATGTTACATTTTGTTCTAGTTATTTATATACTACCCTGTACTATCATGCATGTCAATTTTTAGTGTACTTGTTACGTCCCTCTGAGGACCTGGTACCTTTTTCAGATTGGGACGAGCACAGGTACTGACGGACTACGGAGATTGGAGACTTTTGCTGACGAGGACTTCAATGTTGAGCCTCGTGAGTTTCTTGAGTTCTTAGGTGATTTCTGCTAGTGGCTATCTATTTCTTTTTTGGTTCAGTTGTACTCTTTTAGTAGTTCATTCATACATTTCTTGGTGGATTATTTTCCACTAGTTATGACTTGTAGTTTGATTCAGAGTTATTTTTATTCCTTCCAGCTTTATTCTGTGATTTTTCCTGTGGATGAGATTAGTATTTACCTGCCTGTATTGTTATTTAGTTGTTACTTCAGCGTACTACGATCGAGTATAGTCCATTAAATTGGGGTTTTTCTATACTTGATCGTACAGCTGGCACGCCACGTGTTCCTGGTCCCACATATTTTGGAACCGGGGCGTGACACTAGATGTTGTAAATACCTCACTTTAGACTACTAGAGCTTCGTATAGCTAGTGTCCTATTAGGAGCCGTGTCACAACTCTAGTGTAATCTTAATCATAACTTAGAGGCTGAGTTGTAACTTTGTCGTATGTCTGATCTCGCGTTTGTGTATGTATATACACCGATGCCGTTAAGTGTACGTATGTGCACTTCAGAAATTGATATGTACCACAGTACATCCTACTACCTATTGATCGATCACGTACATGCTACAGTTTTAAAACAAATATATTGCCATGTTAAATTGTATCTAAAATTGGATAAATCAAGATTTGCCATGATTATATTATTTCATTTCTTTCCATCACATGATCAGTATTATATGTTTGTAGTACAAGTACTTTCTCCCGTCCTGACAGGATAACGTTGTAGGTGTGCTTTCCGAGGAGGAAATGCTTTGCGATACTTTTTATGGAGCTGCTTTTGAGGACCTGGCCTTTGCTCCAGAAGAGGCCCCAGCAGGGAACCTTGCTTAGACATTGCCAGTCGGCTTTAGACTTAGAATTATTACAACTTTGTTTAGTTACTGGACTTTGTCTCCAGTTATTACTTTTGAAGTGTATTAAACTTTAAAACATATTTGCTTGCATCTATAAATGCTGTGTTGCGACAAACAATCTTAAATGCTTTAAATATAATCTTTAGCACACTTAGTACTATCCTGACTATCTTCTAGAACAGCTTACTACGCTTTTACCAAGCGTAGACTGGACATGGCTCGACCTGGCCCAACAATTTGGGTAGCGGGTCGTGACATGTTTTTAGTGGCGGCACATGCATATCCTTGACTAAGTTGGTTGGTTACGTTATTGTACCAAGCATGTCTGCAAATAGGAACTTAAGATAACTAGATAACACCAGGAATAACATTTAGAACACCTAGAGGATTACTAGGATTGCAACATAGGAAAAATTCATCACAGCATAGGATCGTTAAATATAATTAGTCTCTTATTTGTAATTAAGTGGGTCAATTTAGACCAAGATAGTACCCTTGGGATGACCCCTGAGGATCTCACTTTAAATCTTACCTCGAAATCTATTTCCAACTTGTTTCCATTTACTTTTTCATGATTTATTGATTGAATTTTATTTCTGTTGTTCGTTGTTGATTTTGAATTCATATCTAGATAAATTTTATGGATTAAAAAAAAAAGTATATTCTGATAACATATTTGATGAGAACATCGAGAAAGGAAAATGCCTGCTTTAGTTATGGAGTTTAGAATTTATTGTAGCCATATTAGCTAGTATGACAAAAACATAGAGCCTAATTTGGGATATACTTGTCTTAATTATGGATCCGAGGGTTTCTCGCAGCCATACCGGTTGGCGTGGCGAGAATCCTAGAAACATGATTATAGGGTATTACCTTGGTTATGTACTCTATCGTTTATTGCAGCTATGCTTACCGGCGCGGCAAAAATTCTGGCAATATAAATTTAGAAAGACATGTATGGTTATCAGATCATATCTTAAATTGGTTCACTTCTTTACGACCAAATGAGCAAGATTAATTTTCTTATTCCTTCATCTTACCATTATTTTATCGTCTTACCATTATTTCATCGTCTCAGTTAACTCTGTCCTAATTACATCTCAATTATCTCGTATCTACTTCAGTTAGTTACACTTTGAAATCTTTTTGAATTTTCGTATTTCTTCACTTGAAAAATACAAAAAAAAGAAGAAGGGGGTATCGTAAATCATCTAGCTCGGAAAAGACGTAAGTTGTTATCATATGGTAATCTTGGTGGGAATATAAAATATGGAATATTCAAATAAAATTGTGGAAGAAAGCTTTGACTGAAATTAGAAACATGAAGAGATCAGTAGTATCGGATTAGAAATGATTACACTAGAGAATTATTTTGAGGATGAATTATTTGGAAAGAACATAGGAGAATTTCGAATAAGAAAAGCAGTAGAATATACATTAATGGTTAGAACATTAATATTTCGTATATGTATTTTAGAACTGGCATGGATATTCAAGGTTGAAATATTTTTGAGAACTTGGATGATTTTAGGATTAATAATTCTCGAGATATTTTATTTTGAGGTTATGATACCAATTTATGAATTTAAATAATGGGGAAGAGACTTTAACCGCATGTGATGATGATACGAAATTGAACAACGATTGGTAAGAGAATGACTAGAAACAGGAAGAACACTATGTTATTGAGTAAAATGAACCCTTAGAGATTTTTGTAAAAATTCTGAATTTAATGAGGATAATGATTAAAGGTGTAAGTTGAAAGGATTGTGAACTAATTTTATAATGAAGGATAAAATTTTATATGGCAATAGTGACGTTAGACTTGAGCAATACAAGAGTATCAATTGGAATAACGATTAAGGATTTATAATCCTTGATTCAAGAATTTTGGATCTAGGTTAAAGGCAAGATGAAAGAATTTCGACTTCATGATGACTAAATGGAGAATGAACTGCAGAATTAAG
>JANAVB010000400.1:7075780-7213280 GCA_029216955.1 Iris pallida
AGAGAACATGTAAGATAAAGAAGTAAGGCATCCCAAACGCTCAGTCAAAATGTTCTTGATATATGGCTTTACAAAACATAGCCAGATGATGTAGCAAAGTGTACACAATTGTTATCAGCTGCAGTCTGACTTAATTATAATTATGTAAAAGTAAGTACAAGACAATCCGACTAACATGTCGGTGCCAAACGACAAAGTATAAAGTAAATAACAAAATGAGCGGGGAGGTAAGGAACCCACTCGAGTCCTCCTGCGATCATCCCTCTAGTATTGACTATCTTGGAGGTGGAAGTAAGCTGAGTCCTCGGGGACCGGCTCTAAATCTGGTCATACAAAACCAGAGAGGTTAAACCTCCAATAACAAGTACCACAACGGAGCACGATATGAGGAATTAAAACCCGTAATAAGAAAATATGATAAGTAGATCTCTGTTTGTCACGGGGATTCACATAAATCACGACACTTCGAATCAACCTCCCAACCAAACAAGGACAGAAGTTGGTCCGTCATGCCCTGACATTTTGATCATCTCGGTTAGGTAACAGAGTAGGTACAGTACACAAAAACATCAATTTAAACGGCCATGCAACTACTACGGCTTGCTACTGTGAGTTCCAAGTTATCCTGGAATTATGCAATAAAGAATTCCTCAGTTCTTACTATGTACAAGCAAGGCTAGTTTACCCAGTCAATCAATTGCGCCAATCATGAATTAGACGAGTCCCAGCGGTACGCCCGTCATCAATATACAATATACAATAGATAATATAACCATATACCGCTCCCTGCCCGTGTGGCAGATTTGCAGTATCTGTGGGGACCAACCGGCCTGTCGGGCACTACTAGTCCCAAGAGGGCTGCCATGTAAGAACTCGGAAATCCATTCTCTCCATGCAATCATTATTTTATTTAATTTAATAGTCTCTACGTTGAGTGAAATCCCATGTCGTGGATCATGGTCATTCAAATGAGTACTTCCGTACAAGTACGATATGTCCAACTCTACAACGATACCCGTGCGGTTAGGTTGTAGGTCTTACATAGCGTAATGCAACAATCAAAACTAACCACGGAATAATCATGCCTTGACCATCAAGTACACATGCTGCTTTGGTAGAAAAATAAGTAAATAAATTGAAGCCTGCATGTGTGCCTGTATGTCAATATTCGGGATCGGCCAATCGATTATAATAGTTCATAGTTAATATGAACGTGTCTCATTCATTCAATTTAATAAGACGACTAGCCAGTCTCTTAGTTCCGACTAGGAACGCATTATCAATTATTAGTCAAGTAACAGTCGGGGATCAATTCGTGACAAGGCATAAAAGTCAAATTAGTATTAAGCATGATCGAGTCCATAACTAGTACAAAATAGTTGGTAACATATTCTTGAAGCCAAGAAAAAGATGTACAAATTTTATGTTGGGAGTTGGAAGAAATTCTAGACACAATTTCGTCAATTAGGACATATAACAGTCAGAAACAACCAAAATAGGCATTATGCGGCCTATTCTGCGACATGCATGCGGACTAACTACGACATGCGGCTCATGCGGCTCAACTGCGACATGCGCCTCATGCGGCATGCGCCTCATGCGGCTCAACAGCGACATGATATGCGCCTACTGCGACATGCGCCTCATGCGGCTCAACTGCGACATGATATGCGCCTATTACGACATGCGCCTCATGCGACTCAACTGCGACATAATATGCGCCTACTGCGACATACGCCTCATGCGGCTCATGCGCGACACCATATGCGGCTACTGCGACATACGCCTCATGCGGCTCATGCGCGACACCATCATGCGCCTACTGCGACATGCGCCTCATGCGGCTCATGCGCGACACCATCATGCGCCTACTGCGACATGATGTTCATGCTGCAGATGAATATAGAACGAACAAAACTACTTTGATCATAACTTCCACAAAATAAATCGAAATCTAACTTTTCAAAAGCCAAACTTTAGTAGAATTAAATTCTCTACAACATGGAACCACTTATTTTCGAAAACAACAATGTTTGATAGATCAAAACCCTAAAATTCATAAAAAAAAACTAAAACCCAAAACTTAGATCTACACCCAACTATCCATGGAAATTAAGAACTTCAAGACCTAAACTTGTAGAGGAAGAGAAGATGAACAACATAGATTAAAAATAAATGGGGATGCATAAAATCCCTCATGATGTGCAAGATGTACTTGCCTCTCCAAATGGGTGGGTGGGAGAGTAATGGAGGAAGAAGAAGAGAAATGGTGAAGTGAATGAAGAGAGAGAAAGGGGATAAGCTTTAAATGAGGGAGTGGTGGTAGGTGGGTTCGGTTCATGATGAACCAACAAAAACGAAAACAAACCAATCTAGGCCGAACTCAAAAGCAAAGTAAAAGCAGAGAATAAAAATGCAGAAAGTAAAATGCAGAAAAATAATTACAAAAAATAAATTAACATAAAATTAAAGGGATTTAAATACAGAATAATACATGATAAATATTAAATAAATACATTCAAGAAGTACATGTATAAAAATACTTATTCTGGGAACGGAAAGTGACATCTCTACCCTCCTTAGAAAAATTTTGTCCTCGGAATTTCAGATCCAAGCAGGACAGAAATGTCAGAGCTAGACTAATCTAAGCACAAGTAATTTGAGCAAAAAATTGTTTTACGATGTCAACAAGTAACATATCTATGTTTAACAATCTACGACATCAAGCAATTTTACTCATAAGGTGACAAGCATGAGGAGTTAAGACAATCAAGGTATACAGAAAGAGATATACCTTGTGAGTCAAACAGGTGCGGATACCGTGATCGGATATCATCCTCACGTTCCCACGTTGACTCTCCTAAAGAGTGATGACCCCAAGCAACCCAGATAAGACTAATTGTTTGGTTCGTGAGTATCTTCTCTCTTCGGTCCAAAATGGACACAGGCTGTTCCTCGTAAGACAGGTTGGTACCAATAACCAGCTCAGAATGATCAAGGATATGGCTTGGATCTGATACATACCTACGTAACTGAGATACATGGAACACGTCATGCACCTCTCGTAACAAAGGTGGAAGGGATAAACGATAAGCAACATCGCCTATCCTATCAAGGATAACAAATGGTCCTACGTATCGCGGACTCAACTTCCCGCGAACGCCAAATCTAATGACCCCACGGGTAGGTGAGATCCGCAAGAACACGTGGTCCCCAACAGAAAACTCTAGCGGCCTACGATGCTGGTCCGCCCAATGACGATGCCGATCCTGCGCAACTCGAAGCCGCTATTTAATTCCCTTAACCAATTCAACTGTCTGAACAATCATTTTCGGGCCTAACATCTTCCTCTCTCCGATATCATCCCATGCTAGTGGCGACCTACACTTCTTACCATATAGTGCTTCGAATGGCGCCATCTGGATACTGGCTTGATAACTGTTGTTATAAGAAAACTCAACTAAGTGCAGATGGCTCTCCCAAGATCCTCCAAAATCTAGGGTGCAAGCTCGCAACATATCTTCTAGGGTCTGAATTATTCTTTCTGATTGCCCGTCCGTCTGGGGATGGTAAGTCGTGCTAAATCTTAACTTGGTACCCAGACTATGATGTAAGCTCTTCCAGAAATATGATGTAAAGCGGGTATCTCGATCTGACACAATACTGACGGAGACTCCATGATGCCTGACTATCTGCTGCATATACAACTCTGCCAACTTTTCTGTAGATTGCCCTACTCTGAAAGGAAGAAAGTGTGCCACCTTTGTAAGCCGATCTACTATCACCCAAATAGCATCTTTACCACTTGGTGATCTCGGTAAACCGGTCACAAAGTCCATTGTGATGTGTTCCCACTTCCATTCCGGAATAGGAAGCGGTTGCAATAACCCAGCTGGCCTCTGCTGTTCTGCCTTCACTTGCTGACATACCAAGCAATGGGAAACAAATCTAGCTATCTTCCTCTTCATCCCGTTCCACCAGAAGTGCTGCTTGATATCTTGGTACATCTTGGTCCCTCCAGGGTGTACAGAATACTGGGAACTGTGAGCTTCTGTCATAACCTCCTGTCTGATATCTCCACTAGGCATACATAGGCGTGATCCAAACCTAAGCGTACCATCTTCATGAATTAGCATCTCCTTTCTGAGTCCTGACTCACATTCTGCTCTAAGCTTCTGAATCCTTGGGTCCTGTGCCTGAGCTGCCTTGATCCTGTCTACCAAGTCGGATTGAACTTATAAATTTGCCAGAATTCCTATATCACTAGGAAGTATAACTTCGATGCCCATCTCCTGAAGGTCTTCTAAGATGTGCTTCTATGTTGTCAATATAAATGCGCCGCCTCTCCTGCTAAGAGTGTCTGCTACCACATTAGCCTTGCCTGAATGATACTGAAGCTCTACGTCATAATCCTTGATCAACTCCAACCATCTTCTCTGTCTCATGTTCAGCTCCTTCTGAGTAAAGATGTACCTCAGACTTTTATGATCTGTATACATGTCTACTCGATCACCATATAAGTAATGCCTCCATAGCTTCAAAGCAAATACTACTGCCGCCAACTCCAAGTCATGAGTTGGGTAATTCTTCTTGTGGTCTCGAAGTTGCCT
Organism: Iris pallida; assembly: GCA_029216955.1. Taxonomy (NCBI): domain Eukaryota; kingdom Viridiplantae; phylum Streptophyta; class Magnoliopsida; order Asparagales; family Iridaceae; genus Iris; species Iris pallida. The sequence continues at coordinate 7,080,391 of JANAVB010000400.1, forward strand.
AGATGCATATGCTATCACCTTTCCATGTTGCATGAGGACACATCCAAGTCCCTTACCTGACGCATCGCAATATACTGTAAAACCTCCGGGTCCAACTGGCAATGTAAGAAAAGGCACTGATATCAACTTCTTCTTCAGATTCTTAAATGATGCCTGGCATTCTGCCGACCAGACGAACGGTACATCCTTCCGTGTCAAGCGGGTCATAGGTGCTGAAAGCCTTGCAAAGTCTGATACAAACCTTCTGTAATATCCTGCCAATCCCAAGAAACTCCGCACATCTGCTACGGTCTTGGTTACTGGCCAACTTTTTACTGCTTCTACCTTCTTGGGATCCACTGCTACTCCAGCTCCTGATATAATATGACCCAAAAATGAAATGTGATCCGACCAAAATTCACACTTGCTGAGCTTGGCATACAACTGGTTCTCTCTCAGAACCTGTAACACTTTCCTGAGGTGGTCTTCATGCTCCTCTTCACTGGCAGAATATACGAGAATGTCGTCAAGAAATACAACGACAAACTGATCTAAGTATGGCATAAAGATGCGGTTCATCAAATCCATAAATATTGCTGGAGCATTGGTCAAACCAAACGGCATTACTAAGAATTCATAATGCCCATACTTCGACCTGAATGCTGTCTTGGGAATATCCTCCTTCCGAACCCTCACTTGATGATACCCTGAACGAAGATCAATCTTAGAGAAAACTCTAGCTTTGCTCAACTGATCAAACAAGTCATCGATCCTGGGTAGTGGGTACTTGTTCTTTACTGTCGCCGCGTTAAGCTTCCTGTAATCAATGCACAATCTGGATGACCCATCCTTCTTTCCCACAAGTACCACTGGTGCTGCCCATGGTGATATACTAGTTTGGATGAACTTCTTCTCCTTCAGTTCCTCTATGTGCTGATATACCTTGGCCTGCTCTGAATCCGCCAATCTGTAAACTCGATCTGATATCGGTTTAGTTTCAGGTGCCAATTCTATACTGAACTCAATATCTCTAATCGGTGGTAGACCTGGAAGTTCTTCGGGAAATACGTCTAGAAACTCTTCAACTACCTTCGGAACTTGAACTTCTTCCATTGCCGTTATTACTCCCTGCCCTTGTTGAGTTGCCTCTGATCTGACTAAGTGAATCTCTTCATGCCTGGAATATCAAAAGATACACTCCCTCTACGACAATCTATTGTCGCATGACTGTCTTTCAGCCAGTCCATGCCTAAGATAACGTCGAAATTTCCAACAGGAAATTCTATCAACCGGGCGGGTAATGAATGCCCGCAAACTACAACGCTACACGCTAGAATAACTCTACTAACTCCTACGAGCCCATTTCCAGAGAGTATATTCAACCTCCCTGACAATGCCTCGAACTCCATTCCTAGTCGTGTCGTAAATTGTGCAGATATAAATGAGTGTGATGCTCCCGAATCAAACAATGCTACTGCGGGATATGAGGCGACGAGAATGTTACCTGCCATAATATCTCCCGATGCTAATGCCTCCTCTAAGGACAGAGTGAATGCCTGCCCTCGATCTCCTTGTTGGTTCCCATATTGCGACCTAGCTTGGTGCTGCTGCTGGCCCCTGCCTTGATGATGCTGGGGTGGTCTATGCTGGTGTTGCTGCATCGGCGGTCCCTGCTGCCGAAACATCTGAGCCTGTGGCATTAATGGACGCTGGGCCAATGGTCTCACTGTCACTGCGGGTCTTCGAAACTGTCCTGCCCATTGTGCTGGCAGAGCAGGAAACTGCTGCACTGGTCCTCCTGACCTCGAATTCATGGGACATATGGTAACCCGATGATCTGGATTTTCATATATCAAATAGAGTCCGTTCAATGCCCGACACACATCTCTAGTGTTCTCCATCTTCCCACAATAAGTACAGCCCGATGGGGTTGCTGATTCTTCTTCTGTTGCTGTTGCTGCCTGGGTGGTGGTGCTGGCCCTCGTATTGCCACATCGTGAATGCGAATGCCAAGGGATGGTGCTGTTGTTCGGGGCGCTGCTCCCCCTCCTTCTTGAATCTGACTGTGGGATCTCTTCTGACCTCCAGTCCTCGCCGTGATCCTCTGAATGGTGATCTCATGCCTTCGGGTTGCCGTCAATACTTCATCAAAAGTCTGGTTATTGTGTCCCTCTATCAACTGCAAGAGTTCAAGATGAAACCCTTGCTGAAATCTCATAGCCCTCTGGCTCTCTGTGGCTACCATCTCCGGGGAGAACCTACTCAATCTGCAGAACTCCGCTGCATAAGCATCTATCGTCTTGCCAGCCTGTCTGAGGTAACTTCTGTCGTAGCTCAAACTGCGCCACAACCCCATAGTACTTCGTCTTGAATCTTGCTGTAAAATTGTCCCAAGCCACAGGACGTCTGATGCCTACTTCCTCTGATTCCCACCAATCACGTGCGAGGTCCTGAAGTAACAACTTCACTTGATCCACACGTTCTTCCGCCGGTACCTTAGCTGCTGTCAAAATAGCCTCAATATCCTTAAGCCATGCATCTGCTGAGATGACATCCTCCGTTCCTTCGAAACGGCGGGGGTTGAACTTACAAAACCTGGCTGATGCTCCTGAATCCGTCCTTGTCCCTCTTTCCAAAGCTGTCTGCAATCCTTGGTTGAGTAATACGTTCTGCTCTTGCAACTGAGCGTGCATGCGCTGCTGGGCTAACATCTGATGTTGCTGACTAGCCATCATCCCTCTCATGATCTCCAGTAGAGCCAGTGTGTCCATTTTCGTAGGGGTAGGTGGAACTGTTGGTGGCGGTGGAACATCCGGATACTGTGATCCAGCTGCTGCTTCCACTATTACTTCTTCTTGGAAAGTCTCTTGAGTTAGTACCGACCCTTGTTGATGACCAACATGGTCAGGTTGTTCGTGTTGCTCTTGTTGTTGTTGTCCAGTCCTGGCAGATGCGGACGAACTGCCCCTAAGAAAAGGGACAAAAGAACAATCAAACGATCGGACAGGAAAGATCAATGAAGTCAAAGGATACCGGAATGTCAAGTTGGAGTCGAGAGTAACGAATCATGAGATCAAGGGGGAACATGTGTGATTGAGACATCCTATAAATTAAAACACCCCACAAGTCTGAAATCAGACCTGCATGGGCCACCACTAAAACCTTGTCACGCCCCAGAACCAGAATACAATTTGTGAAACCCACAAATTGTATTGATTAGTAATTAGTATATTGGAATTTTTATTACTAGTATTTCAAAACTAGTATATTATTATTAAATATTATTATTAAATTATTTATGGGTGGAAAAGGATTTTTTGGAAAATTATAACAAATTGGATTTTTGATTTCGGACCCAGACCCGAGTCCGAGCCCAGACCCAGGCCTGAGCCCTATTCCTTTTCCTTTTAAAATCTGGTTTGGACTTGGTTTAATAATAAGTAATAATAAAAAAATAAAAAATAATATTTCTAATTTTTGGAGCTGGTCCAAGTTGGACCAGATCTCATTTCCCCTCCCCACGTTCTCCTAACTTTACTCTCCTTTTATCACGCACACACTCACAGACCCTCACCCCATCCCACGTACACAAACCCACCCCTATTTTTCCTCCCACAACTCCCCTCTACTTCACAAGCTCCCCTCTCCCTCACTAATTTCCTCACAAAACCACTCTCTCTCTCTCTCTCTCTCTCTCTCTCTCTCCCCCTCTCTGAGTTTCTGTGGAGAAACCCATCTCCCGAAACCCTACCCGAGCTCGACACCCTCCCCCGGCGAAGTCTCTCCGGCCGACCGTGCGGTTTCCCTCGCGCCCCGCGCCCCTGGCGGACTTCTCCGACCGCGCGGCTTCCCGGCGCCGCCCCGCGCCCCTGGCGGACTACCCCGACCGCGCGACTTTCCCGGCGGAGCCAGCGTCGGCGCCCCTTCCTCGCGACTCCGGCGATCTCCCCCCGCGGCCCCCTCTCCCGTGGGCGACCCCTTTTCCGCGCCATCTCCGGCGCACCGCCGTTCCGGCCAAGCCGTGCCAGGTCCGGCCAGAACCCCGCCGAGTTTCCCATCCGGCGATCCCCCTCCTGTCCCGCGCACGACCCTCCCCCGCGCTGTCCCGAGCTCGATGGCGCACCCCTGCCGTCCAGATCTGCGGATCTCCGGCCGTCTGCGCCCCTCCCGCGGGTCCAGCGCTCTCCGGCGCCCTCCTCGGCGAACCCGAGCCGATCCGTGGCCGTCCGTGCCCGGTCCAGCACCTACCCGTGCCCTGGCTTGCTGTCCTGCACTTCCGTACGTGGATTTGGCGCTGCCCGATCCGCTGTCCAGTGCTTTCCGTTTCGCGTTCTTCTGTTCGGCTCCTTCGCGAGTCCCCAAGTTATCCCGCGACTCACCGACCAACGGATATTGGGTAATTCCTGTTAATCAGAGTAGTTCGTCCCCCGTAGAGTCTGTGATGAGAATCGGTCCCCGGTTTCCCTTTGGAAAATCCGATTAGCTGCGTGGTATATTCGGTTAGCTGCGTTAGCATATTTTTTGTGATTTTTAACTGCTGGTTTGGTTTGATTATGGGATTCCCGGATATTTCGGGAAGTTCTGTGGATTGGGAATTATTTTCTGGTGGCTTGGAAATATTTTGGTGGATATATTTGCGGGATTATTATTGGGTTGGAATAATTGCAGGTTTTCTGTGGCGCATTTCCCAGTTTTGGGTTTGTCCCGAAATAGAGGAAGTGCTGCCCAAATTTTTACAAAAACTATATTTAATTGATTTCAAAATTTGTTTTCGGAAATGAATTTTAAACTGATTTTTCGGGCGACGACCGTACCGGTCTGTGGGCCCCGACAAAATGCAAACGTACCGGTCCGACCGGGCGTTGAGGTATTAGCTGGATTTTGAGGAATGGACCGAGTCTGAGACTCTTAGCTTTCATTTTCAATTATTTTATTTAATATTTAGGCTATTTATTATAGTTATTTAATTACTGCACTTTATTTAATAATTAAGTCATTTTTTTTCTTATTTGATGTAAAAGATAATTGTACAGGGCATAAGCCCACTCTAGGATGTTTAGCTGTGCCCTTGTATTGTGTAGCGTAGTTTTTAATTTATTTTCTGGTGGATGTGATCTTGGGTGGTTTGTGGTTAGACGTATAATCGTAGTTAGAGCGTAATTTACTGATTAATTAGGAATTAATTAAATGGATGAAAATTAGTAAATAACTAGTTCATGATTTGTCATTAAAAGAAAACCATATTTTTATAAATATATTACAGAAACACAAAGTTTTCCAAAGTTAATTGATTATCGTGTTATTTTCAAATAATCCAGTTAACCGGCTTAATCAAACGCACGTAGTTGCGACGTAAACGTTAGCTGTAGATTAATACAACTTAAAACCTGACTAGGACATGACTACTAGAGATTTCAACAAGCACACTTAGTCTGGTTATTCAGGAATCTAAGTCGAGTTCTCAACTGTAGGAACTCGAAGTTACAACTGACGTTCTTCCTCAGTACCGACTCGTCCTTCCAGTCATTTTACATTGAGGCAAGTATAGTTTATGTAAATTTACAGTTATTTATTTAATCATTTTAATGCATGTCTAAACCACGATTCAAACACAAGTCTCACACTGAGTACTGTACTGTAACTATCGGGGACTGGGGAATAGCGTAATGATTATGACCATACTGTAACAAAATCCCCTTATCCATTACTGTAACAAACCCAAGCCGGTCATATGTCATTACCTGTTCAAAACACTGATTTCTACTGTAACAAACCTGTTTTAAAATTGTTTAGAACTGCATGATTCAATTTCTTAATTAACTGTTTTAAATTAGCATGGATTATACTTTGCTCCCTCCTGACTGGAGACAACATTTTAGGTAACACTGAGGATGACGAGCTATACTTTAATAGCTATTATGATCCGGCCCTCTACCCTGCGACGGTACCGGAGCCGTCTCCGGAGGACGCTGATCCTGAGGCTACAGAACCAGATGTCTAGATAGTTTTCTTTTCTGTATTTTTTTTATTTGGAGTTTGTAGTTTATTTCTGCATTTTCCTTTCCAGTTGTATTTATTAAATAAAGTTTCAAATTCCGAATAGAACAGTTGTGACAGATGTACTTGTGATGTTGTGAATACCTGCAAAGGAACAACTTACTGCCGCCGTCTCACCACGGTACAGGCTGGGCATGGTCCGGTTCGACCCATTAACTTGGGATCGGGTCGTGACATATTTTCAGTGGTGGCCCATGCAGGTCCACAACAATAACAACTTAGGAAAACATATCTAGAAACAATTAGAACACTAGAACATTGATTTGTCACGACATAGGTCCGATTCATATATAATAAATATTTTTGCTTGATTATAGACCGGTAGGCTACCTTGCTTATGTGTGTGTCCTAAACCTTCCTAAGAATGACCATTGACCAAATCCTGCTGGCGTTGAGGTGTCATCTCCGGATCATACCCCAAGCCCAGGGTCCTTTCCCTCGCGGCTGTTTGACCGTCCCCTTAGTGCACCCAGTGAAGTTTCCCCTACACTGGCGACTCCTACCTCATCTCCAACTGAGTTGCATTCCCTGGTGGATTATTCATTTTATTGCTCCACCAGTACCAGCAATCATCTTCCAAATGGTTGTTTTATTTCAAGAAATCCTGGAGTTCCAGAAAGTTCAAGATGAAGCCCAGCAGGAACAGAAGAATATCACGAGGGAAGATATGAAGAACGTCATGATGTAGCCTTAGTTATCCCCAACCAAGTTAGAGCAGAACTTTGTCCTAGGAAGGATACCCCTGAATCTAGAAGATATTTTGGGTCCCATCAAGTACTCTACTTTCCGACAGCCTTGTCGTAAGAAGCTATGGGCTTGTAACTATTGCAAGAGGCCTGGTCATCAGGCCGTTAGTTGCCGCAAGAGATTGGGACAATATTTGGCATGTGGATCTGTTGAACATCGGGTAAAGGACTGCCCTTTTCTTTCCATCAAACCAGAGCTCATAACCCAGCAACACCTGTTAGGCCACAACCTAGGGACCCTCTTCCTATCCAGCAGACCCTGCCCCTTACAATAAGGCATGATGCATACTCGAGGTTCATAGAAAAGGAAGCAATTGGAGACTGCTCATGCAAGAGCCAGAACCATAAAGAATAATACCTAGAACCGCTGAATAGCATCATCTTTTGGAAGTTGTAACAGGATGTCCTTAGATCAAACATAAGAGTTTTTGCTGTAATTCTCCCCATGAATAGAAATTTTAGTTACACCCTTATGGCAGATGTTTTCCCTGATAGTCTCCCCGGATTATCCCAGAGCTAGACATAGGATTCACCCTTGACTTAGTCCCTGGCTCTTTCCCTATTTCTAAAGGATGTTACGGAATCAACCCGAAGGTGGCCAAGAAGATGAAGGACCAGATCAATGAAGGCTCTAGGATTTATCAGAGTGGAACTTTACCTTAGGGAGTATCTATCTTGTTTGTGCCTCAGAAGGATGGAACAAACGGATGTGCATCAATTACCAGGCACTAAAGAACAAGTACTTTCTGCCCGGATCGAGGATCTGTTTGATCTGGTTGTGTGGAGTTAAGGTGTTTCGAAGTTTGACTTAAGATTTGACTACCATCAAATCAAAGTCAGGAAAGAGGACATTCCAAGACGGCATTCAAAAACTAAGTATGGGTAGTTTTCTTTGGTCAGGATGTTAGACTGACAAATGCTCCTGCTGTGTTCATGAATTTCATGAACAGAGATTTTTTTCATGAGTATTTGAATCAGTTTATCTTCTCCATAGATAACATTCTGATATATTTGAAGATTGAAGAAGAGCATGAAGAACACCTGAGGAAGTTTTGGAAACTTTGAGGAAAAAGAAGTTTTTTTGTAAGTTATCTGAACGTGGATTGTTGACAAAGTAGACTTTTTGTCAAGAGAAGAAATTTCGATGGAAGATAGCTGTTGTTAAAGAGTGATATACCCCAAGTTCAATTCGGAAGATTTTTGAACTTGGCCGGCTACTATCAGAAGTTCGTGAAGGATTTCGTCAAGATTGCTGAGTCAATTACGAAGCTCACTTGGAAGAATGAGGAGTTCATCTGAACGAAAGTTTGCCAGGCGACATTGAGGAGCTGAAGAAGAGACTTACCACTACACCAATCCTTGCGCTACCCGCAGGAACCGGTGGGTTCTCAATTTACAGTAATGCCTCTGGAAAAGGACTGGGTTGCGTTCTTCAACAACATGGGAAAGTAATCGCTTACACATGTAGGCAACTACAGACTCATGAGAAGAATCATCCCACACCTAATTTGAATTGCTGCAATTATCTTTACTTTGAAGCTATGGAAGCATGATTTTTATGGAAAGGGAGTGAAAATATGTACGGACTACCAAAGTCCGAAATATATCTTCACTCAGGAAGGGCTGAATGTTAGACTAAGAAGATGGTTGAAGCAGATGAAGGATTTCGACATCAACCTGCAGTACCATTCAGGTAAGGCTAATGTGGTCGCTGATGCACTTGGTCGATACTGATGGCGAAGTTCTTAACCAAGGACTAGCACCTGCTAGAAGACATCGAGAAGTTTGGACTGAAGGTTATACTACCTGGAGATAGAAGGACGGAGCTGGATGATGATTCAGTATTGATGAAGTTCGAGGCTGAGGGATAAAAAAAAATCAATAGAACGTAGCTTCAAAACGAGGCACTTTGCAGGCTTAGAGATCAAGTGTTGGCAGGAACACTTGAGGGTTTCTAAATTAATCAGCATTGGAATTCTGAGGAATGATGCGAGACTTTGCGTATCGGCTGGCAAACGGAGGAACGAGTGGATGAAAGAAATGCACCAGTCGCAGTGTTCCATAAATTCAGGAGATAATAAGATGTATCGGAATATTCCTCCACTGATTGGTGTTATGGAATAAAGAAGGACAATTCCAGGTATCGGATTAGATGTGAATTTGTCAACATGAGGAATTTAGCAAGAGGACAACAAGTTTGTTGGAGCCGCTGGACAATTCAGAATGGAAGTAGAAGCATATAACCATGAACTTTGAGTAAGGATTGCCTTGTTTCTAAGGAGGGAAGGGCACCAATTGGATTATTATAAACCGACTGACTAGTCAGCACACTTTATTTTTCCTTCAAAGTTGGTTTATCCACTAAGAAGTGGGCAGCAGTGTACGAGAGGCACATCTACCGGATTCATGGAGTACCGCGGGACGAGCAAGCAGAGAGGTCAATCCAGATGCTTGAAGATGTATTGGGATTTTGCGTCTTGAAATTTGGTAGTGTAAGCCCCCTGAATTTTAGGGGTTTATTTTTATTTTTCTAAATGAATTATTATCGATAAATATTTTATTTATTTAATTATTTTGATCATTTATGTGCCTTTCCGTAACTTTGACTTCTGGAGCGTCAGGGATGCCAATCTCTGTAAACTTTTTTCATGGGTTTTGAAGTAGGCAAGATTATCTTCCTGTTGATATATCGTGTCCCACTTGAACTCGTTCCCTTGTGCTCTTTTTGTATCGTGCAAGTTCGGGTCAACTTAGACCGATTAATCATTCAATAATTATTCCCACTTTTATCTTTGATCATCATTTGCACGTTACCGTGGCTTTTGATTTTGGAGCACCAGACCAGTCATTTTCTCGGAACCAACTTCTCATGAATGATCTACTCGAGACGCTCTCCACCCATGACCTTCGTGTCCCACTCAGACACTCCATTTTGTGCTCTATTTCCTTCGCACAACTTCCGGGTCAATTTATGCCGATTTATTTTCTACCGTGAAACCTGATTTATTTTCCAATTTAATTTCGGGACCCGACATCGATCCAACTTGTCAACCCAAAGTATGGACGTGGCCCATATGAAGCCTACTACCCGCCTGCCACTTGTGTCCCATTTATTGAAATCTCCATGTGCTACTTATTTACCCATGATCATCAACACCTATTTTTATTCGATTTTTGCACGATGTCCGATTTTCATCCAACCCGGTTTGACCGAACCCAGTCCAAGCTCCATGTTACTCTCCATCACCATCACCCTCAGCCTCATTACCCTTGAAAAATAATAAATATTCATTCTACCTATTTGTAATATTTATTGGAAATTCTATTGATTTTAATCTATAGGAATAACCTATTTTTCCTACAAATAAATTCCTAGCCTTTGATTCCCCTCATTTAATCCTCACCATCCATAACACCTCACACCCACCTTATTCCACCCCCCATGTGGTCAGCCGACCTTCCCCTCCCCCTCTCTCTAAATATCCATATTTCTCTCTCTCTCTCCATAACACACCCCCTCACCTCCACCTCACAGTAGGAGCACCCCCAACCGACCTCTCTCTCATTCTATAATATCTCTCACTCTCTCTCTTCCTATAATAATATACACACACTTATCTCTCTCTCTCTCTCACTCTCACTCTCTTTATACTCTCTCTCACACATACAAACAAACCACACACCACCACCACAGCCAACAGCAACACTCAGCCTCCCGACCACCTCACTCCTCACCGGAGCTCAGCCCGGCCACCTCCCTGGCCGAGTCGGCCACCCGAGCTCATCTCCTCCTCCTCCTCCATCTTCACACACGATCATCCCAACACCTTAGCAACCACCATCACCATGGCCATCATCATCATCCCCAAACCGACACCACTACGCCATGGCCACCACCACCATCAACATCTCGACCACCGCTGTGCATCCCCCATCGTCGCCGGCCTGGCCGAGCACGGCCGTGCCGTCGCAGCGCACCAGCGCACAGCCGCAGCAGCTCGGCGCCAGGCCGCGCGCGCGCTGGCAGCGCTGGCCGTGCCGTCGCCGGCCACCGTGGCTCCGACGACCCCCCCCCCCACGGGTGCGTCCCACTCCGGCGAACTCTCCCCTGGCGGCCACCGTCCTCCGGGACGCGCCGTCGAGACGATTTGTGCGTTTCGCACGAAGTTCCGTCGTGACGCGCGCGAGAACACTCCAGATTTCGTGTTCCGTCGCTGCGACTTTGCGCGTGTTTTCCGGGAGATCCGACCGTTGGATCGGCGAACTTTTTGCTCCGTCGCAATTTCGGTATATCCATCTTCACGCTTGTCAATTTTCGTCCGTTAATTTCGTCGTTTGATACCTCAAAACTGGCCACCAAGTTGACGTTTTAAATTGAACTGTTTTGGACAGTTTCATGGAGCCGACTTCGTCAGCTCGTAACTTCGCTGTCGCAGCTCCGTTTTGCGCACCTTCAGTTCCGGTGCACAGCTGGTATAACCATCTTCCTGTCTCCTTTAGATTTCATTTCATTTTAAGCACGTTCGGTTGGTCGAATTCATCGCCAAAGTTGGCCGTCCGAATTCTTTAAATTGCACTTGTTAAATTCCATTTTTGAACCCGGGACTCCGGATTCAATTTCTGACACCATCAGTAGACTCGTGGCGTCATTCTGGCATGTTTTCATATAAAGTTTGCTTGATTTGGAGAACGTGGGCCCTGGCACGCATTTCGGTGCAAAGCGGGTCCCACTTTCTGAGTCAACGGGACTTTTTGACGCCGGCTCATCGGAATCCCATTCTGGATATACCGTTGAGTTCGTATCGTCATTCTGGACTCGTTGACATATAATTTGCTAAGTTTTGAAGACATTTGCTCCGACACGCATTTCCGTGCAAACCGGATACCAAGTGTCGCGTCAACGTATCATTTTGAGATCGGCACCTCGGAATCCTATTTTGGGCATACCGTTGGGTTCGTATCATCATTCTGGATTCGTGGACATATAATTTACTAAATTTTGTAGACTTCTATCCTGATACGTTTTTCGGTGCAAAGTGTGTCCAACAGCGGACATCATTTTGACCCGAAATTACCGTTTTGCCCCTGTGTCTAAATTGGACTTATGGGTAGGCTATCCTAGCTGATTTGACCATTCTGGACATGTTGGTGATATTTATTTTATCATCCGACAACATCTGTAGATTTTGATTATGTATCATCATTATTTTATAATTAATTATTTTTCTAGATATTGTTACTTTCCGGTTTTGAATTTTTATATATATTTTAATTGCTGTAAAAATCTTGGAAAAATTATATTTAAATACTATCTTAATTTATATAATTTATTATAGTTTTTCCAGTATTTAATAAGTACTTTTGGTATTTTATAAAAATGGGAAAACAGAACTCATTTTCAGGATACATGTTTTTGCTGATTTTTAATAAATATTTATGAGGGTTTATAAATTCCAGAAAAATTAGTATAAATTTCTATAATTAACAAGGATTATTTTTGTACTTTATTTTATATATATTTGAGCTTTTTGTCTATCTCAAGAATTGTTGGAACTTAGTGTACAGTTTGATTTATTTATTGAATAATTACGACTTGCAACTTTTTGTGTTGTTTTGTGTTTTAGTCATATTGGACATCACCCCGCACTAGTATAAAGACCCCAGGAAGTTAGTTTGTGTATAGTGGCACTTCACATTAGACTTCTATGCTAGGTCCCCACTTAGTTAGTATCCAGTTAGGAGTCGTATCACACCACTAGTATATTGTTGATCATAGCTTAGAACTGAGTTGTATATCATTATTGACAGGATACCGGACATCTATACCTTCATACTAGTATTCTTGCTTTGCTCAGGCGAGTATATTCTCTGATAGTTCTCTCATTTATTTGTCAATTACTGTATTTCAGTTCTAGTTAGTTCTATGTGATTCTCTGTATCAACACGTATGGATATTTCTGGATTCATGTATGCGACACATACCTTACTTACTGATCTCTATTACTGGAATCACTGGAATCATTCCGGAATCATTTCTGGAATCATCATTTGGCCGGACTCATCTCGATTTTTGTGTCTTATACTGGATTCACTTGCTGGGCGGGAAAATATTGAGTAAGACATGTAGACATACCCCAAATCTGGAATCTCCAAACTGGAATCTACTGGAAGCATAGCCATCTCTTGCCTGATCAGTGAGAGATGTGCCTGATACCTATAGCCGTTTACATGTCGACCTCGGTATTTTAAAACACACTGTTAGATCATAGTTGGACTCACCCTGGATTCATTGATCACTGTTGGACTCATCTTGTATCGAAAATCATCTGGTATCGGATTATATGGACTGGACTCACACTGGGATTATATTAGACTTATATTGTACTGTCTGGACTCATACATGTTATTCTAGTTCAGTTAGCTTTTATTACTGTCATCATTGCCATGATTCTTCTCTTGTTTAGTTACCTTTCTTTTCTTGTATCTTAACTGTTTCTCTATACCATCACCTGAATATAAACTACCATGTTCATCAATAAAACTGTCTATAACTGCTTTAGAGTTCTCTGTCATTTACTTGGGTTTTCTAGATGGGTTGTACTCGTTCCCGTCCTGATTGGACCTGTTAAAAATATTACAGATGATAGTCCTGAGGATACATGCCCTACTTACCATGGACCTGGCCTTAGCTCCAGAAGAGGCCCCAGCGGGGAACCTTGCTTAGTTATCTTTCATGTGTTTAGTAGACTTAGACTTTGTCTGTACTTATATTTGGATACTGGACCTTGTCTCCAGTTAGATACTTTGGTTATGTATTATTAAGTCTGTGCTTATGTTACCTTCGCTTATAGATGCTGTGTTGTGATGAACATTTAAATATGATTTTAGAACTGTTAGTAGCTTAGATTCTTTATTGTCTATTCTTAGAACAGCTTACTACGCTTTAGCAAGCGTAGGCTGGACATGGATCGGCCCGGCCCAACAATTTGGGAAGCGGGTCGTGACATATTTTTTTGGTGGCCCATGCAGGTCCAGACTTAAGTTGTTTGGTTACGTTATTGTACCAAGCATGCCTGCAATTAGGATCTAGGACAACTTGATATAACTAGGAATAACATTTAGAACACCTAGAGGATTTCTAGGATTGCAACATATGAGAACTCATCACAGCATAGGACCGTTAGCTATAATTAGCCTCTTGTTTGTATTTCAGTGGGTCAATTTAGACCAAGTTTGTACCCTTAGGAAGACCCCCGAGGATCTCACTCTAATCTCACTCTAATCTTATCTAGAAATCAGTTTCCACTTATTTCCATTTGCTCTTCTTTAAATTCTTTGTTGAATTTAATTTCTGATTTTGTTGTTAACTTTGATCTTGCATCGTGATAAATTTTGTGGATTGAATTATGATATATCCTGATAAGGTAAACGTCTGCTTTATTTATGGAGTTTAGAATTTATCGCAGCCATATTAGCTGGTATGACAAAAACATAGAGCTTGATTTTGGATATACTATCCTATTCATAGAATTTAGATTTTCTCGCAGCCATACCGGTTGGCGTGGCGAGGATTCTAGATAACATGATTATAGGGTGTATACCTTAGTTATGACTCTACCGTTTATTGCATCTAAGCTTACTGGTGGGGCAAAAATTCTGGCAACATGATTTCAGGAAGACGTGTATGGTTATCAGATCATATCCCAACTTGGTTTACTTTGTTATGACCGAATGAGCAAGAATAAGTTCTTATCATTATTCTTCCCCGTCTTGATTAACTCCGTTCTCTCTACATCTGCAACTAGGATTATAGGCTCTCTAGGACTCTCCAACATGATTGTTTTCATGTTATCTTTTGGACATAATTATTTTTGTGTTCCATCTTTCCTATGACTTGACTAAACTCTTTTTCGTTAACCTCTTGGATAATTCTTCTCGTTATGAATCCCGTTGTCTTTGTACCATTCTTAGAGATATTTCGATAAACTTTTCTGTCTTGCTTGACCCTTTAACTTGTTTGGACACTGTTATGGATTGCTTGATCCAGTCTTAGGCCTTGTTACCTTATACTTGGTAGACGACCGAAATAGCCAAACCTTGTTGACTGATCCTGTAGTATAACTATAAATGTATGGTGTGATTATGATAAGTACTTTTTCTAGGGATTGGTTAGATTAAGCTTATATGACAAGTATAAGCGACTGACTGTAGTAGACTTGGAAACCATTAAGAACGATTGTATTGATAGTATGACTTGATGATAGGGTATCTAAGATGGAGAAATGAGATATTATATTGTTATGACTATAGATTGAGGATTAGAATCTTGTGCTTAGCAGTTTGAGGATTTAGCATTTGTAGAATTTTGGTTGGTTATCTATAGCTAATTACATGTGATTAGAGGATAGATCGATATGTGGATTGATATAGAATAAGTTAGAATGAGTTATCGTATTATATACGAGATCGGGAAAATATCAGTTAAAAAGACATGGAACAAGACAGAGACATATGTACATTGGTAATTAATAAATCGGGAGTTTTGAAATCGAGGATTTATATTCGGAGGACTTGTTGAGTAAAATGAAGAAGGCTCTACGCCAAGGATAGAAATTGAACGTATGATTTCAAGGAGAAACAGTAGGAAAGGATTGACGACAAAGGATGCTAAGGGCCTATGGATTGATAGAATATGGATACTTAGGATACGATAAGAAAATCCAGTATTTACATTTGAGGTTGGAAATATGATTGATGATTAAGCATTTTTGGCTTATAGACATACCCGGAGAATGACCTATAGTTTAGGGTATACATAAAGGTTTCATGTTAGTATGGAAGATTCTAAAGGATATATGACGTAGTTTATGATAGAAGGACCATTGTTGAACCTGAACCAAAAAGATTGTAAAGAGAAACAGAAGAGATGATTACAAGGGTAGCAGTTTGAGTATCGTAGCCAGAGCAGCTACATGTTATAGTTTGACCTATTGGATGATTTTTAATTTCGAGGACGAAATTTTTGTAAGGTGGGTAGGATGTAAGCCCCCTGAATTTCAGGGGTTTATTTTTATTTTTCTAAATGAATTATTATCGATAAATATTTTATTTATTTAATTATTTTGATCATTTATGTGCCTTTCCGTAACTTTGACTTCTGGAGCGTCAGGGATGCCAATCTCTGTAAACTTTCTTCATGGGTTTTGAAGTAGGCAAGATTATATTCCTGTTGATATATCGTGTCCCACTTGAACTCGTTCCCTTGTGCTCTTTTTGTATCGCGCAAGTTCGGGTCAACTTAGACCAATTAATCATTCAATAATTATTCCCACTTTTATCTTTGATCATCGTTTGCACGTTACCGTGACTTTTGATTTAGGAGCACCAGACCAGTCATTTTTTCGGAACCAACTTCTCATGAATGATCTACTCGAGACGCTCTCCACCCATGACCTTCGTGTCCCACTCAGACACTCCATTTTGTGCTCTATTTCCTTCGCACAACTTCCGGGTCAATTTAGGCCGATTTATTTTCTACCGTGAAACCTGATTTATTTTCTAATTTAATTTCGGGACCCGACATCGATCCAACTTGTCAACCCAAAGTATGGACGTGGCCCATATGAAGCCTACTACCCGCCTGCCACTTGTGTCCCATTTATTGAAATCTCCATGTGCTACTTATTTACCCATGATCATCAACACCTATTTTTATTCGATTTTTGCACGATGTCCGATTTTCATCCAACCCGGTTTGACCGAACCCAGTCCAAGCTTCATGTTACTCTCCATCACCATCACCCTCAGCTTCATTACCCTTGAAAAATACTAAATATTCATTCTACCTATTTGTAATATTTATTGGAAATTCTATTGATTTTAATCTATAGGAATAACCTATTTTTCCTACAAATAAATTCCTAGCCTTTGATTCCCCTCATTTAATCCTCACCATCCATAACACCTCACACGCACCTTATCCCCCCCATGTGATCAGTCGACCTTCCCCTCCCCCTCTCTCTAAATATCCATATTTCTCTCTCTCTCTCTCCATAACACACCCCCTCACCTCCACCTCACAGTAGGAGCACCCCCAACCGACCTCTCTCTCATTCTATAATATCTCTCACTCTCTCTCTTCCTATAATAATATACACACACTTATCTCTCTCTCTCTCTCTCACTCTCACTCTCTTTATACTCTCTCACACACATACAAACAAACCACACACCACCACCACAGCTAACAGCAACACTCAGCCTCCCGACCACCTCACTCCTCACCGGAGCTCAGCCCGGCCACCTCCCTGGCCGAGTCGGCCACCCGAGCTCATCTCCTCCTCCTCCATCTTCACACACCATCATCCCAACACCTTAGCAACCACCATCACCATGGCCATCATCATCATCCCCAAACCGACACCACTACGCCATGGCCACCACCATCAACATCTCGACCACCGCTGTGCATCCCCCGCCGTCGCCGGCCTGGCCGAACACGGCCGCGCCGTCGCAGCGCACCAGCGCACAGCCGCAGCAGCACGGCGCCAGGCCGCGCGAGCGCTGGCAGCGCTGGCCGCGCCGTCGCCGGCCACCGTGGCTCCGACGACCCCCCCCCACGGGTGCGTCCCACTCCGGCGAACTCTCTCCTGGCGGCCACCGTCCTCTGGGACGCGCCGTCGAGACGATTTGTGCGTTTCGCACGAAGTTCCGTCGTGACGCGCGCGAGAATACTCCAGATTTCGCATTCCGTCGCAGCGACTTCGCGCGTGTTTTTCGGGAGATCCGACCGTTGGATCGGCGAACTTTTTGCTCCGTCGTAATCTCGGTATATCCATCTTCACGCTTGTCAATTTTCGTCCGTTAATTTCGTCGTTTGATACCTCAAAACTGGCCACCAAGTTGACGTTTTAAATTGAACTGTTTTTGGACAGTTTCATGGAGCCGACTTCGTCAGCTCGTAACTTCGCCGTCGCAGCTCCGTTTTGCGCACCGTCAGTTCCGGTGCACAGCTGGTATAACCATCTTCCTGTCTCCTTTAGATTTCGTTTCATTTTAAGCACGTTCGGTTGGTCGAATTCGACGCCAAAGTTGGCCGTCCGAATTCTTTAAATTGTACTTGTTAAATTCCATTTTTGAACCCGGGACTCCGGATTCAATTTCTGACACCACCAGTAGAATCGTGGCGTCGTTCTGGCATGTTTTCATATAAAGTTTGCTTGATTTGGAGAACGTGGGCCCTGGCACGCATTTCGGTGCAAAGCGGGTCCCACTTTCTGAGTCAACGGGACTTTTTGACGCCGGCTCATCGGAATCCCATTCTGGATATACCGTTGAGTTCGTATCGTCATTCTGGACTCGTTGACATATAATTTGCTGAGTTTTGAAGACATTTGCTCCGGCACGTATTTTCGTGTAAATCGGATACCAAGTGTCGCGTCAACGTATCATTTTGAGATCGGCACCTCTGAATCCTATTTTGGACATACCGTTGGGTTCGTATCACCATTCTGGATTCGTGGACATATAATTTGCTAGATTTTGTAGACTTCTATCCTGATACGTTTTTCAGTGCAAAATGTGTCCAACGGCGGATATCATTTTGACCCGAAATTACCGTTTTGCCCATGTGTCTAAATTGGACTTATGGGTAGGCTATCCTAGCTGATTTGACCGTTATGGACACGTTGGTGATATTTATTTTATCATCCGACAACATCTGTAGATTTTGATTATGTATCATCATTATTTTATAATTAATTATTTTTCTAGATATTGTTACTTTCCGGTTTTGAATTTTTATATATATTTTAATTGCTGTAAAAATCTTGGAAAAATTATATTTAAATACTATCTTATTTTAGATAATTTATTATAGTTTTTCCAGTATTTAATAAGTACTTTTAGTATTTTATAAAAATGGGAAAACAGAACTCATTTTCAGGATACATGTTTTTGCTGATTTTTAATAAATATTTATGAGGGTTTATAAATTCCAGAAAAATTAGTATAAATTTCTATAATTAACAAGGATTATTTTTGTACTTTATTTTATATATATTTGAGCTTTTTGTTTATCTCAAGAATTGTTGGAACTTAGTGTACAGTTTGATTTATTTATTGAATAATTACGACTTGCAACTTTTTGTGTTGTTTTGTGTTTTAGTCATATTGGACATCATCCCGCACTAGTGTAAAGACCCCAGGAAGTTAGTTTGTGTATAGTGGCACTTCACATTAGACTTCTATGCTAGGTCCCCACTTAGTTAGTATCCAGTTAGGAGTCGTGTCACACCACTAGTATATTGTTGATCATAGCTTAGAACTGAGTTGTATATCATTATTGACAGAATACCGGACATCTATACCTTCGTACTAGTATTCTTTCTTTGCTCAGGCGAGTACATTCTCTGATAGTTCTCTCATTTATTTGTCAATTACTGTATTTCAGTTCTAGTTAGTTCTATGTGATTCTCTGTATCAACACGTATGGATATTTCTGGATTCATGTATGCGACACATACCTTACTTACTGATCTCTATTACTGGAATCACTGGAATTATTCCGGAATCATTTCTGGAATTATCATTTGGCCGGACTCATCTCGATTTTTGTGTCTTGTACTGGATTCACTTGCTGGACGGGGAAATATTGAGTAAGACATGTAGACATACCCCAAATCTGGAATCTCCAAACTGGAATCTACTGGAAGCATAGCCATCTCTTGCCTGATCAGTGAGAGATGTGCCTGATACCTATAGCCGTTTACATGTCGACCTCGGTATTTTAAAACACACTGTTAGATTATAGTTGGACTCACCCTGGATTCATTGATCACTGTTGGACTCATCTTGTATCGGAAATCATCTGGTATCGGATTATATGGACTGGACTCACACTGGGATTACATTAGACTTATATTGTACTGTCTGGACTCATACATGTTATTCTAGTTCAGTTAGCTTTTATTACTGTCATCATTGCCATGATTCTTCTCTTGTTTAGTTACCTTTCTTTTCTTGTATCTTAACTGTTTCTCTATACCATCACCTGAATATAAACTACCATGTTCATCAATAAAACTGTCTATAACTGCTTTAGAGTTCTCTGTCATTTACTTGGGTTTTCTAGATGGGTTGTACTCGTTCCCGTCCTGATTGGACCTGTTGAAAATATTACAGATGATAGTCCTGAGGATACATGCCCTACTTACCATGGACCTGGCCTTAGCTCCAGAAGAGGCCCCAGCGGGGAACCTTGCTTAGTTATCTTTCATGTGTTTAGTAGACTTAGACTTTGTCTGTACTTATATTTGGATACTGGACCTTGTCTCCAGTTAGATACTTTGGTTATGTATTATTAAGTCTGTGCTTATGTTACCTTCGCTTATAGATGCTGTGTTGTGATGAACATTTAAATATGATTTTAGAACTGTTAGTAGCTTAGATTCTTTATTGTCTATTCTTAGAACAGCTTACTACGCTTTAGCAAGCGTAGGCTGGACATGGCTCGGCCCGGCCCAACAATTTGGGAAGCGGGTCGTGACAGGTAGGTCTTGGGAAGACCAAATTGCATATGGTGAAGTTTTTCTACCAGAGGAACAATCAGTTTCGACGGAGCAGAAAATTGAGACTAGATACATCAAGCCATTTGAAGTTTAAGACGAGTTGGTAGTAGAGTACCAGTTAGCTCTACCAGCTAATCTTGAGAGTGTGCAATGTCTTCTACGTCACAGCTCAGACGTTACATTTCGGACCTGAGTCACATTTTGGATAATTCAGAGCTGAAGATTGGAATCAACCTTTTCAGTGCCAGAGAAACCAGTTGCAAGCCTAGTCAGGGATGAGAAGAAGATCAGTATTTGAGCCATCACTTTAACTCCTATTCCTTATCTTTTATTTTTTTCTCGTCCCAAATTTGACTAATGCTGCTAAGTTAGCCTAGTTTTGCAAGCTATCTCTTTAAATCAAGCTTGATCATGACGATATTTTATTGGGTGCACCCACTAATATATTGTCTAATCAGGACCGGTGCATGATGGTCTGATCAACCTCGTGTACTTTGGTTCGCTTTTGTATTCTTTCTGCATGGATGTCACCATAAATGAAACTTGTCTCTAAACCGTCTCATCCATGACTGCCTTGGAAAATTTTTGGTTGGACCTGAGTTACGGGCGCAGTACCCGTACCTGTTTGTCTTTTCTACCTTACTTTAAATTTCGAGGACGAAATCTTCTAAGGAGGGAAGATTGTGAAACCCACAAATTGTATTGATTAGTAATTAGTATATTAGAATTTTTATTACTAGTATTTCAAAACTAGTATATTATTATTAAATATTATTATTAAATTATTTATGGGTGGAAAAGGATTTTTTGGAAAATTATAACAAATTGGATTTTTGATTTCGGACCCAGACCCGAGTTCGAGCCCAGACCCAGGCCTGAGCCCTATTCCTTTCCCTTTTAAAATCTGGTTTGGACTTGGTTTAATAATAAGTAATAATAAAAATAAATAAATAATATTTCTAATTTTTGGAGCTGGTCCAAGTTGGACCAGATCTCATTTCCCCTCCCCACGTTCTCCTAACTTTACTCTCCTTTTATCACGCACACACTCACAGACCCTCACCCCATCCCACGTACACAAGCCCACCCCTATTTTTCCTCCCACAACTCCCCTCTCCTTCACAAGCTCCCCTCTCCCTCACTAATTTCCTCACAAAACCACTCTCTCTCTCTCTCTCTCCCTCTCTCTGAGTTTCTGTGGAGAAACCCATCTCCCGAAACCCTACCTGAGCTCGACCCCCTCCACCGGCGAAGTCTCTCCGGCCGACCGCGCGGTTTCCCTCGCGCCCCGCGCCCCTGGCGGACTTCCCCGACCGCGCGACTTCCCCGGCGGAGCCAGCGTCGGCGCCCCTTCCTCGCAACTCCGGCGATCTCCGCCCGCGGCCCTCTCTCCCGTGGGCGACCCCTTTTCCGTGCCATCTCCGGCGCACCGTCGTTCCGGCCAAGCCACGCCAGGTCCGGCCAGAACCTCGCCGAGTTTCCCTTCCGACGATCCCCCTCCTGTCCCACGCGCGACCCTCCCCCGCGCTGTCCCGAGCTCGACTGCGCACCCCTGTCGTCCAGATCTGCGGATCTCCGGCCGTCCGCGCCCCTCCCGCGGGTCCAGCGCTCTCCGGCGCCCTCCTCGGCGAACCCGAGCCGATCCGTGGCCGTCCGTGCCCGGTCCAGCACCTACCCGTGCCCTGGCTTGCTGTCCTACACTTCCGCACGTGGATTTGGCGCTGCCCGATCCGCTGTCCAGTGCTTTCCGTTCCGCGTTCTTCTGTTCGGCTCCTTCGCGAGTCCCCAAGTTATCCCGCGGCTCACCGACCAACGGATATTGGGTAATTCCTGTTAATCAGAGTAGTTCGTCCCCCGTAGAGTCTGTGATGAGAATCGGTCCCCGGTTTCCCTTTGGAAAATCCGGTTAGCTGCGTAGTATATTCGGTTAGCCGCGTTAGCATATTTTCTGTGATTTTTATCTGCTGGTTTGGTTTGATTATGGGATTCCCGGATATTTCGGAAAGTTCTGTGGATTGGGAATTATTTTCTGGTGGCTTGGAAATATTTTGGTGGATATATTTGCGGAATTATTATTGGGTTGGAATAATTGCAGTTATTCTGTGGCGCATTTCCCAGTTTTGGGTTTGTCCCGAAATAGAGGAAGTGCTGCCCAAATTTTTACAAAAACTATATTTAATTGATTTCAAATTTTGTTTTCGGAAATGAATTTTAAACTGATTTTTTGGGCGAAGACCGTACCGGTCTGTGGGCCCCGGCGAAATGCAAACGTACCGGTCCGACCGGGCGTTAAGGTATTAGCTGGATTTTGAGGAATGGACCGAGTCTGAGACTCTTAGCTTTCATTTTCAATTATTTTATTTAATATTTAGGCTATTTATTATAGTTATTTAATTACTGCACTTTATTTAATAATTAAGTCATTTTTTTCTTATTTGATGTAAAAGATAATTGTACAGGGCAAAAGCCCACTCTAGAATGTTTAGCTGTGCCCTTGTATTGTGTAGCGTAGTTTTTAATTTATTTTCTGGTGGATGTGATCTTGGGTGGTTTGTGGTTAGACGTATAATCGTAGTTAGAGCGTAATTTACTGAT
This sequence comes from Iris pallida, assembly GCA_029216955.1. Lineage (NCBI taxonomy): Eukaryota > Viridiplantae > Streptophyta > Magnoliopsida > Asparagales > Iridaceae > Iris > Iris pallida. Next base: position 7,103,336 of record JANAVB010000400.1, read on the forward strand.
TAATTAGGAATTAATTAAATGGATGAAAATTAGTAAATAACTAGTTCATGATTTGTCATTAAAAGAAAACCATATTTTTATAAATATATTACAGAAACACAAAGTTTTCCAAAGTTAATTGATTATCGTGTTATTTCCAAATAATCCAGTTAACCGGCTTAATCAAACGCACGTAGTTGCGACGTAAACGTTAGCTGTAGATTAATACAACTTAAAACCTGATTAGGACATGACTACTAGAGATTTCAACTAGCACACTTAGTCTGGTTATTCAGGAATCTAAGTCGAGTTCTCAACTGTAGGAACTCGAAGTTACAACTGACGTTCTTCCTCAGTACCGACTCGTCCTTCCAGTCATTTTACATTGAGGCAAGTATAGTTTATGTAAATTTACAGTTATTTATTTAATCGTTTTAATGCATGTCTAAACCACGATTCAAACACAAGTCTCACACTGAGTACTGTACTGTAACTATCGGGGACTGGGGAATAGCGTAATGATTATGACCATACTGTAACAAAACCCCCTTATCCATTACTGTAACAAACCCAAGCCGGTCATATGTCATTACCTGTTCAAAATACTGATTTCTACTGTAACAAACCTGTTTTAAAATTGTTTAGAACTGCATGATTCAATTTCTTAATTAACTGTTTTAAATTAGCATGGATTATACTTTGCTCCCTCCTGACTGGAGACAACATTTTAGGTAACACTGAGGATGACGAGCTATACTTTAATAGCTATTATGATCCGGCCCTCTACCCTGCGACGGTACCGGAGCCGTCTCCGGAGGACGCTGATCCTGAGGCTACAGAACCAGATGTCTAGATAGTTTTCTTTTCTGCATTTTTTTTATTTGGAGTTTGTAGTTTATTTCTGCATTTTCCTTTCCAGTTGTATTTATTAAATAAAGTTTCAAATTCCGAATAGAACAGTTGTGACAGATGTACTTGTGATGTTGTGAATACCTGCAAATGAACAGCTTACTGCCGCCGTCTCACCACGGTGCAGGTTGGGCATGGTCCGGTTCGACCCATTAACTTGGGATCGGGTCGTGACAAATTAAAACACCCCACAAGTCTGAAATCAGACCTGCATGGGCCACCACTAAAACCTTGTCATGCCCCAGAACCAGAATACTAGAGAGCGGGGGAATGACTCAGCCAGCTACGTATTACGGGTAGATGAATACCGTATAATACGATCAATACTGTCTAAAAGACGAGGGGGTGCATACTACATGAAAGTCTTACTATGGTTATTTTACATCTATTGTCTCAATCATTCAAATAAGAAACAGAAATAGAGAACATGTAAGATAAAGCAGTAAGGCGTCCCAAACGCTCAGTCAAAATGTTCTTGATATCTGGCTTTATAAAACATAGCCAGATGATGTAGCAAAGTATACACAATTGTTATCAGCTGCAGTATGACTTAATTACAATTATGTAAAAGTAAGTACAAGACAATCCGACTAATATGTCGGTGCCAAACGGCAAAGTATAAAGTAAATAACAAAACGAGCGGGGAGGTAAGGAACCCACTCGAGTCCTCCTGCGATCATCCCTCTAGTATTGACCATCTTGGAGGTGGAAGTAAGCTGAGTCCTCAGGGACCGGCTCTAAATCTGGTCATGCAAAACCGGAGAGGTTAGACCTCCAATAGCAAGTACCACAAGGGAGCACGATATAAGGAATTAAAACCCGTAATAAAAAAATATAATAAGTAGATCTCTGTTTGCCACGGGGATTCACATAACATCATGATACTTCGAATCAACCTCCCAACCAAACAAGGACAGAAGTTGGTCCGTCATGCCCTGACGTTCTGATCATCTCAGTTAGGTAACAGAGTAGGTACAGTACACAAACACATTAATTTAAACGGCCATGCAACTACTACGGCTTGCTACTGTGAGTTCCAAGTTATCTTGGAATTATGTAATAAAGGATTCCTCAGTTCTTACTATGTACAAGCAAGGCTAGTTTACCCAGTCAATCAATTACGCCAATCATGAATTAGACGTGTCCCAGCGGGACGCCCGTCATCAATATACAATATACAATAGATAATATAATCAGATACCGCTCCCTGTCCGTGTGGCAGATTTGTAGTATCTGTGGAGACCAACCGGCCTGTCGGGCACTACTAGTCCCAAGAGGGCTGCCATGTAAGAACTCGGAAATCCATTCTCTCCATGCAATCATTATTTTATTTAACTTAATAGTCTCTACGTTGAGTGAAATCCCATGCCGTGGATCATGGTCATTCAAATGAGTACTTCCGTACAAGTACGATATGCCCAACTCTACAACGATACCCGTGCGGTTAGGTTGTAGGTCTTACATAGCGTAATGCAACAATCAAAACTAACCACGGAATAATCATGCCTTGACCATCAAGTACACATGCTGCTTTGGTAGAAAAATAAGTAAATAAATTGAAGCCTGCATGTGTGCCTGTATGTCAATATTCGGGATCGGCCAATCGATTATAATAGTTCATAGTTAATATGAACGTGTCTCATTCATTCAATTTAATAAGACGACTAGCCAGTCTCTTAGTTCCGACTAGGAACGCATGATCAATTATTAGTCAAGTAACAGTCGGGGATCAATTCGTAACAAGGCATAAAAGTCAAATTAGTATTAAGCATGGTCGAGTCCATAACTAGTACAAAATAGTTGGTAACATATTCTTGAAGCCAAGGAAAAGATCTACAAATTTTATGTTGGGAGTTGGAAGAAATTCTAGACACAATTTCGTCAATTAGGACATATAACAGTCAGAAACAACCAAAATAGGCATTATGCGGCCTATTCTGCGACATGCATGCGGACTAACTGCAATATGCGGCTCAACTGCGATATGCGCCTCATGCGACATGCACCTCATGCGGCATGCGCCTCATGCGGCTCAACTGCGACATGATATGCGCCTACTGCGACATGCGCCTCATGCGGCTCAACTGCGACATAATATGCAGCTCAACTGCGACATGATATGTGCCTACTGCGACATGCGCCTCATGCGGCTCAACTGCGACATGATATGCGCCTACTGCGACATGCGGCTCATGCGGCTCAACTGCGACATCATATGCGGCTACTGCGACATACGCCTCATGCGGCTCATGCGCGACACCATCATGCGCCTACTGCGACATGCGCCTCATGCAGCTCATGCACGACACCATCATGCGCCTACTGCGACATGATGTTCATGCTGCAGATGAATATAGAACGAACAAAACTACTTTGATCATAACTTCCACAAAATAAATCAAAATCTAACTTTTCAAAAGCCAAACTTTAGTAGAATTAAATTCTCTACAACATGGAACCACTTATTTTCGAAAACAACAATATTTGATAGATCAAAACCCTAAAATTCATAAGAAAAACCCAAAACTTAAAACTTAGATCTACACCCAACCATCCATGGAAATCAAGAACTTCAAGACCTAAACTTGTAGAGGAAGAGAAGATGAACAACATGGACTAAAAATAAATAGGAATGCATGAAATCTCTCATGGTGTGCAAGATGTACTTGCCTCTCCAAATGGGTGGGTGGGAGAGTAATGGAGGAAGAAGAAGAGAAATGGTGAAGTGAATGAAGAGAGAGAAAGAGGATGAGCTTTAAATGAGGGAGTGGTGGTAGGTGGGTTCGGTTCATGATGAACCAACAAAACCGAAAACAAACCAATCTAGGCCGAACCAAAAATCAAAGTAAAAGCAGAGAATAAAAATGCAGAAAGTAAAATACAGAAAATAAATTAACATGAAATTAAAGGGATTTAAATACAGAATAATACATGATAAATATTAAATAAATATATTCAAGAAGTACATGTATAAAAATACTTATTCTGGGAACGGGGAGTGACACATATCTTCACATGCTTCTTACTAGTTCTCAATACATGACATGTTTTATAGTATCGCTCATATGTTATAAAACGGGTTAAGGAAAAACGGTTAGTAGAGTACGTGAACATGTCCCCCTTCTCCGTATGTATTTGCCGTGTACTGTTACATTCTATATGTAACTTTGTCGTATGTCTGATCTCGCGTTTGTGTATGTATATACACCGATGCCGTTAAGTGTACGTATGTGCACTTCAGAAATTGATATGTACCACAGTACATCCTACTACCTATTGACCGATCACGTACATGCTACGATTTTAAAACAAATATATTGCCATGTTAAACTGTATCTAAAACTGGATAAATCAAGATTTGCCATGATTATGTTATTTCATTTCTTTCCATCACATGATCAGTATTATATGTTTGTAGTACAAGTACTTTCTCCCGTCCTGACAGGATAACGTTGTAGGTGTGCTTTTCGAGGATGAAATGCTTTGCGATACTTTTTATGGAGCTGCTTTTGAGGACCTGGCCTTTGCTCCAGAAGAGGCCCTAGCAGGGAACCTTGCTTAGACATTGCCAGTCGGCTTTAGACTTAGAATTATTACAACTTTGTTTAGTTACTGGACTTTGTCTCCAGTTATTACTTTAGAAGTGTATTAAACTTTAAAACATATTTGCTTTCATCTATAAATGCTGTGTTGTGACAAACAATCTTAAATGCTTTAAATATAATCTTTAGCACACTTAGTACTATCCTGACTATCTTCTAGAACAGCTTACTACGCTTTTACCAAGCGTAGGCTCGGCCTGGCCCAACAATTTGGGTAGCGGATCATGACAGCTACACACCCCCCTCGTGCCCCCTATCGTCTGCTGTTGTTCCCGACCCCGTTGTTGCTGCCAACGTCGTGCCCCTGCCATCACACTCCCTAGCCGCGCGCTTCATCGCCGCTCTATTGCCGCGCTTCCTTGCCGTCGACGAGAGGAGGCAGCAGAGGAGGTTGAGAGAGGAGGAGGCAGAGGAGATGAGAGGAGGAGGACTATCAAAAATAGTTTGACAGTCCTTCCTATTGGATGGAAGGACTGTCAAATATTTTGACAGTCCTAAAGAATTAGGACTGCCGAAATATTTAACAGTCCTTCCAATATAAATGATTGTTAAATTGCTGACAGTTCTTCCAAGAAGGACTGTCCAATTTTTTTTAAAAAAATGGGCTAGCTTGAAGATTTTTTTTCGATGGCAAACTTGTAAATAAGTAAAAGAAGAAAAATTGACTAGCCTAAGTAAATTTTGTATAAAAAAATATGTATATGGGTAATTAGTTTCTGGAATCTTGATCCTTCCTCTAACATATCTCTCTCTCTCTCTCTATATATATATATATATATTTATATATATATATATATATATATATATATATATATATATATATATATATATATATATATATATATATATATATATATATTTTTTATATATATATATATATATATATATATATATATATATATATATATATATATATATATATATATATATGGCTGAGGCGAGCAGCAAGCTCCCACTGAGATTCGAACTCCTGACCATTTGGTCCACATGCATCTCTCTTAACCACTAGGCTAGAGGTCATTTGCAATGAAACTCAACAAAGAAAGGATTTGAACCCATGTCTTTCTTTAAGAAAACCCAAAGTGCTACCACTAGAGCCAGTTTATTCTTTTTAAAATTAACTTGCATCCTTGTTGGAATTAATCATTTTTCCTTCTAGAAAAATACTCCCACATGGCACACACTTGTGCCCCACCACTAAACCTCTTCCTAGTGGTTAAGAGAGATGCATGCGGCCCAAGTGCTCGGGAGTTCGAGCCTCTGTGGAGGCGAGTTTGCCACAAGTACCATTGCTATCATCATGCACCAAAAAGTGTGCAAGTGCATGATAATAGAACCTCCCATGAGAGAATAAGGGAGGTGCAAGTTCACCACAAGTACCATTGCTATCATCATGCACCGAAAAGTGTGCAAGTGCATGATAATAGCACCTCCCATGAGAGAATAAGGGAGGTGAGGTGCCACCCTATGGGTGGTGCTACATGTTCGATGCATGATGATAACATGGGAGGTGACATGTAGCCATCTCACCTCCTTTATTATATATATATATATATATATGTGTGTGTGTGTGTGTGTGTGTGTGTGTGTGTGTGTGTGTGTGTGTGTGTGTGTGTGTGTGTGTGTGTGTGTGTAAATTCTACAATACATCCCCCTTTGGGATGTATCGATACATCTCAAATCTGAACCATTGGATGTTCATCCAATAGATTAAATAATGCAGGAGACATCATTTAATGTTATTTTTGACTTTTGACCTCTTGTTAACTTGTTATAACAGATCATTTTTCAATGCAATTTTTTCAATGAACACCCTAAATTAACCTATATATATATATATATATATATATATATATATATATATATATATATATATATATATATATATATATATAGAGAGAGAGAGAGAGAGAGAGAGAGAGAGAGAGAGAGGCAGATGACCTCTAGCTTAGTGGTTAAGAGAGATGCATGCGGCCCGAGTGGTCAGGGGTTCGAATTTCAGTGGGAGCGATTCCAGAAACAATTTACCTAGTTCCAATATATATATATATATATATATATATATATATATATAGATATATATATATATATATACACACGCACACACACAAAGAGAGAGAGAGAGAGAGAGAGAGAGAGAGAGAGAGAGAGAGAGTAGTGCTCTAGAACCAGTCGGCCAGTGCCGGACTTTAAATTTGGGGGTCTGAGGCGAACTCTAAAAGTAGTACCCCAAGCTTCATGTTCATATTATATTTTTGTCCACTCCAGCCAATTTTTTTTATAGGAGACATGTTTGCTTCTCTAATCTATAAGTGCTAAGCAAAAAAAAAATCACTAAATTGTTTTAATATAAGGGTCATGTTTACTTCTCAAATCTAATTTTCAACATATCACGTTTACAAATGAATAATCTAAACACGAACACTATGCAATCAAATTACATTATCATAATTTTCCAACAAATAGTAATAATTAATGACAAATAAACTATCAACAACAAATATAAGAAAATTTTCTTTCTTAGTTTCTTTATTAGTTGATTTCAATCTCATTAGTAATAACTATGCAATCAAATGGCAAGAACATATTTTTCAAATAAATTAGTCAAACGCAAATAAAGATATTCAACAACAATTTGTAGGCAACAACATATTTTTTCAATAAATTATAATTTATAAGTCCATCTTAATTTTAGACTTCACTTACCTGTGATTGTAAAAATAATTATGAGGCTTCACTAATAATGTAAGTGACTCCTTAAAATGTAACGTGACAATGAGAAGACATCATTGACACAACAATTAAAAAATAGACCAAAATATGAGTGCATCAAGCAAAATCTAAAAATTAACAACAATTTACATTATTATAAATAAAAATTCAAATTTTATATGTGGAAACATGTGGAAAGAGAGGGACTTACTTATTTTTGGCTTCTAAAAAAATTATTCCACTAGTGCCATAGACAAGAGTCTAAAATAAATTAAAATCCTAAAGAACAGCTTAGTCGGTGACCACAATACTTTATTCTAATATTTGTCTTTTCAAATCCGGACCACAATAGTAGTTTACAAATTTGAACCTTTTTTATATCATATGGACATGATACCACTTGTCTCTTCAATCAAATATGATAAATATAAATCTATATGATACAACTTGTCTCTTCAGTCGGCGGTGGACTTGTCAATCTTGACTTGGCCAATATCCCCTGCTAGTTGCCTGGTACCTACATGGTTCTCCGGCTTCCACACGTCCGCCTCCAAAATGCTGCTGATCCGGTCTGTGTGCCGCGACCTGCACGTGGCATCACCGCTACGAATGTCCACCAAGCTTTTATTCGTTATCCAAGGGTCGTACCATAAACTAGTAGACAACCCATCCATCATAATCCTCTCTATTCGTATCCGGACGTGTCCGCGATACTTAAGCATAGTTCTAAATGTGACCAATGCATTATTATTGGTACTAAGGTTCCAGAAGTTATCTTTCCGTACGTACTTCGCAGCCATAAAGTGAATCACTCAAAAAGAATCTCCACACCAGTTTCACAACAGCCACATCTCGTAGAGTACTCAAAGAACAGAGACCCACCCCTCTTTCGTCCTTCGGGCGGCAGAGAGAAGACCATCCGATCGCATGGAGGCCACCACGCCAAATGAAATCAGGACAGATCTTTTAAATTTAATTTAATAATGGTAGCTCGTGGTAGCATGATCGATTGAAGCCAAAAAATGACAATTGCATCAATCACTGATCTCACAAGCTCAATGTGCCCTCCAAAAAAAAGTCCTTGTGCATGCCATCCTTCCGTACGTCTCTGGACATACTCGACTATGCTCTTACGTTAGATGTTGCCAGCATAATTGATCGATAGAGCGACATCCAAATACCTCACAGGTAGCTCCCCCCGTTCTAATCCGATAATGTGAGCCCTACTTTCCTTGTTGGGGCAATGCCTGTTGCTTTTATCACAAATTAGATGTAATCCAGTATACATTCTGAAAGTCTTCAATAGGGATGCCAACTCCTTTATGCCCTCGATAGATGGATTCATAAAAACGAGCAGATTGTCGGCGTAAATCAAGTGTGATACATGGGGTTCTATCTCTTTCTGGAAAGGAATAATTTTCTTCTCAAATATTGCTTTCTCCATAAGACACGAAAAATATTCCACTACCAGAGTGAAAAGGTAAGGAGACAACTGGTCACCTTGTCGTAACTCTCTATTACTTCCCATAAAGCCATACAGAACTCCTTTGATTAGAACTGGAAATGTCGGAGTAGATATACAATCCCGCACCATCACAACCCATGCCGAATCAAACCCGAGAGCTGTCATAATATGACAAACAAAGTCCCGATTTACCGTGTCATACGCCTTCCTCAGCTCCAATTTAATACATGCTCGTTGTCCCACTGGTTTGTTAAAATCCTGGACCAACTTGTGCGCAACCAGATTATTATCAGCAATTGTTCGCCCTTTGATGAATGCAGCCTGATGTGGCAACACCAACTGCTGCATTATTCCCTCCATACGTCGGCACATCAAGTGTGTGATGATTTTGTACAGGTAGTTGTAACACACAAACCGTCGATAGTCCACTAACGTCGTAGCATCCTCTTTTTTTCAGAATGAGAGGGAGGTAGGTATGATTTAACTCCCGCAATAATCTCCCATTTGTGAAAAAATCCCTGACCACCTCTAAGACCTGATCTTTTAATTCCTCCCATTGCAGTTAATAAATTTTTTACCAAATCCGTCTGGCCCTAGGGATTTGTTTGGGTTAGCATCTTTGATAATCTTCTCTATCTCGAGCATTTCCACCGGAGCATGCATCATTTGATTGCTAAGAGGAGAAATAATTTTTCTGCATATAATGTTTGAAAAACCCGATAAATAATCAGATTGATTAAATAGCTCTAAATAATACCTGATAGCCTCTGACCGCAACTCATTACATGAAGACACCTCCATCCTGTCTGGCCCTGTCAACTTGCCTATATGGTTACGGTGTTGCCGCATACGTACCATATCATAGACAAATTTTGAGCAATTGTCCCCGTCTTGTAGCCACGAGCATTTTTCTCATTGGGCTAACTCAATCTCCTCCTGCATACGAAGTCGACTGACGTCTTGGATGAGAGTCCGCTCCTCATTAGCCAATGCTTCATCCTCCATGTTGCTTTGAACAAGTTGTTGTAGGCGACATAAGTTGTCTTCCTGTTCCGCCAATGATCGAGTAGGGCGGGAGCGGTTCCACTCCTTCAAACCCAACTTGACGCCTTTTAGGCGCTGGACCAATTGAATTGAATATTACCGAGCACGTATCTGTGTAATCCTTCCTTCACTACCTCTTCGTAGCCTTCAAGCAAGTGCCATTTGTTATTATACCTGAACGGTCTAGTGCGAGCTTGATCTGTATTAGCAAAGCGGACACAAAGCGGAGAATGATCACTCGTCCCTGCCGCTAACCCTTCGGCCACAGTATCAGGGAAGGTATGAAACCATTCTCTATTCCCCAAGGCTCTGTTCAGTTGACATGCTACCCGTTTCTGCACCGCCTTGTTATTCCACGTCCAGATATGACCCCTACGCTCAAGTTGTTGCATACCAGATTGGAGTAAACAAGATTGAAACTCCTGCATGAGAATTTCCAGTACCGGGTGACCCCCTATTTTTTTATGGCGATACAGAAGAGCATTGAAATCACCCATAAGTAATAAGGGTTTGGCTAATCCCTCCACTTCTTCGATTCTGAAATCGAAGGAGACTTTGTCTCAACACACTGCTCGACAAAACAAAGGAAAGCGCCCTTTGGTCTTTTTCTCCCTGGCGCAATCTGTGCATGTTCCTGCTCCGACGCAACTTGCGCATGGTCATGCTCTGGCGCAACCTGCACATACTTCTGCACTAGCACAGAGAAATACTGTTTAGTGACTCCCTCTTTGCCAGCAAACCAGAAGTTTAGTGAGAAATTACTAAATTAAGGAAAACGCTCTTTAGCTTTTCCTCATTCTGCTCGAGTTGTTGACTAGGTGGAAAGTACTGCTAATTCAGATAGGAATTCTATTCTCCTTAACAGAGGCAACCAAATCTCTATCGAAAAGATGGGTTCTATTCAGAATAAACTTTCCACGCAAAAAGGTATTATGCCTACTCCAAAGAGGTCTGGGTAGGATCTACCAACCCTACGTATTTCAAGATCCTGACAAGGCAAACTACTAGTATCTTAAGTAGATGCACAAGTAGCTCCCCTATCAGACTTGTGCACCTATATCAACAGGTGCCAATTAGGATCAACCTCAGGAAATCATAAGATGTATCAAGCGCAACCCGTACTAGTTGCTAACCTGCGCCAGAGGAAGAATTCTGAGGTAAAAAATCCTGAGACTTATGCTAACCAGCTTAGCACGTCCTTGTACACTCAAGGTACGGGACACCTCAAGAACAGGAACCATGTCTTGAATATCGTCAAGGACTACATTCCTGCAACTTCTTCTCATCCTGTTAGTGACCTCCATGAACTCTTAATACAGAAGCGGAAGGTTGCAAGTCCATCCCATCCAGCGGTGGACCAACATCATCATTGCAATCACCACCATAAATTTGTCATCAAATGCTGCTGTCAGTCAGCCAAGCGGTCCGTCTTTGACCGTTTGAATTATGTTCAGACTCCTGAACCAATCCTAGTGGATGAAGATGAATTATTCTATGCTTCTGTCAATATGGCATCTCGAAGCACTATGGGTGGAAAACGTCCAAAATGTAATGTATCCCGCAATCCCAGCCAACAATACTTAGATCGGATTCATAAATCCGGTGAAGGAGTATACCAATATACTAGATCGAGAAGCCGAGAAATAATCGGTCAAATGAATCTTCTTTCCGACCAAGACACAATCGGTCAAAGGAATCTTCTTGATTCTAACCAAGATTCCTTCAGTCAAGAAGACATCCCTATCACTTATTCTGGGGGTGGTTCTTTATATGACTTTGATGCTGACAGTGAAAGTTCTGAAAGGACCATCCTTTCCACTAGCTTGTCTTTGAGGGCTAGAGAAGTGACTGCTTATGTCGTCACAGAAGATCAAGATACTTTCAATTCTAACAGTCAAGAGCAGAGAATTGCTGCTTTGGATGCTTGTTTAAAGAACATGGCTAAGATGTTGACAAGCATGCATGCTGTGATTATGGCACAACATACAGTTCCGCCGATCACGAATCTGATTCCGACTCAGGAACCTGTAACAACATCAGCTCCCATTAATATTGATCTGGGGGTACAGTCCCCTCACATCGCTTCCATTCCTGCGTAGGCTATTCCAAGTCAATCTGGTGCCGAGGGTGGTACCTATCATGCAGTACCCCCTCCTAACATATCAAATCAATCCACTCCTCCATAATCAACGGAAGATACCAATGAGGTCGTAAAACTTTTACGTACTCAATTTAAAGCTTTCAAATAGAAAGATGGCCTGCAGAAGCTTGGGATCAAACAGATCTATCCCATAGAATGGAAAAAGTCCAATTTTCTTCTAAATACAAACCCACTACTATTATGTTGTTTGATGGCAGCACGTCTCCAAGTCAATACCTCAATCACTTTGAAGTAATAATTGATCAACTTCAACCAAATGATGCTATTCTTACTAGAGTATTTGTTAGTTATTTAGCTGGTGCAGCATATGACTGGTACCGCAGATTACTAGATGGTTGTATAACCTCTTTTGTTGGCTTCAAACAAATGTTCTTGAAACGATTTTATGAGGGAACCAATAATATGACTATGTATGCTCTCATCAAAATCAAACAACGACATAATAAAACTACTGAACGTTTCATTGAACGATTCTGCCGTGAAGCACTCAAAATGCCTCTCGGAACTCCAGATGCTTTAACTATAGACACTTGCAAATCAAACATGTTGCTTATAATCAATATGTGGACGGGATCAACACAATTCCAGGATTGGCCTTCCTTCAAAGTGAACGCCAAAGCAGCAGAAGAGAGCATTGACAAGTTCAAGCAATTAGGCATTCAAATGCCTAATCTTGACAAAGATGAACACACTACACCAAACAATAGTGGTCGTCAGAAAAATCGCAATAGCAGGGAGACTTTGGCCATTAATCTCAAAGGCAAAGAAGCCCTAGCAATCAATGTAAATCAGCCAACATCTACCCCAACAATACCACCACAACGGGCACCACGTCCAAAAGAAGAATACTCTTTTGAAGAAGATGATATCATGAGTATCTTTGATTGTCTCATCAAGAGCAATAAACTTCAACTGTCAGAACCAAAACAGCCATATGAAGTTGGTAATACTGACCATCCTAAATATTGTGTTTACCACAGTTTTATTGAACATCCAACTCGAGCGTGCTATGTGCTCAAGGGTAAAATTCAGGAGATAGTCAATTCCGGTGCAATTACTCTCCAAAAAGATGAGAAAACTGTAACGGCTAATGTCGTCTCTTTATAGTTTAGAGATTTTCCAGCTCAACTTGTGCAGGACGGTGTCATCCCCATCCTGAGAACTACTCTGGAGATTGTTAATCTTCCACATGCACGAACTGATGGTCTTGTTCCTCTGTCTACTGATAAAGGGGAAATTATATGGATCCATCCATATTTAGTGGCAGATTTTGAAACACCATATTCTTCCACCAAGTATAAGAAGGCCACTAAAAATAAAACATGTCATATGATTTCATTTGGTGAACATTGTCTTCCACCTCTAACTGCTACCTTCATCTCGGCAGCAGATAATCCTTCTTCTTCCCCTGCTGAGACAACATTATCAAAATCAGAATCCAAATACCAACCAACTTTCCATCTGTATAGTCCACAATCTCGTGAATTAATGACGAAAATGGAATATGATCTACAAAAGACCTCTGGTTTGAACCAGAAAAGGGATCTCATGTACCTCTTTTCCTTTGTCTTTCTTACAACTAATCTCGGGTTGGTTTGGGTTACTAGACAAATTCTCCATCATGTCAAAAGAAACCTTCCAGAAACAAGATCCAGGTAAAGAGTTGCAATATGGTATCCTTTGAGCCTGTATTCGAAGAAGAAGTCTTAACTGGTACCAGGTCTGTGAAACCTTACCTAAGAGACTATTCAGAAGGTCAAAAAAACCCTGCTCCAGCTCTGGAGGCTCCTTAAGCACCATCTTCTCCTGCTGTCAATGTTCCAACAGCTTCATTATCTCTAATAGAGCCAACTCTTCCCAAACTGACGACATGTGACAAAGGAAAATAATATGTCCGTTTTGATAAAGTATTGAAGAAGACTTCCAACTTTGGGACTTAAGAAGCCGTATAACTTTGATATACTGGATCAGTTGGCTAATACCCCGACAAGATTGTCAATTTTTGAGCTACTCCGTCTTTCGAATGAAACTCGAGAAACATTGAGTGAAGCTTTGACGTAAGATGATACTTGTTTAGCACTTCTCAAGAAGCCAGATGAAGAGCTTATAACATGTCTTCATTGTCATAGTGTGATGGAGTTGATGCCAAACATCACCTTTACACAAGATGATATGATGTTGGAAGACAATCGTCATGACCGACCCCTCTACTTTACGGGATATGTCGATACCATAAAGGTTGATCTTATTTTGATCGATCCTGGGTCTGCACTTAGTATCATGCCAAAGACTCTACTAGATGCACTGAAGATTCATGTACACAATCTTTCAACAACCATCACGACAATCTTGGGATTCAATTCTGGAAGAAGTAAACTTTTGGGAAAGATCCCCCTGAAAGTTCAAATAGGTAATCTTCGTACAAAGGTTACTTTCTACGTGATCGATAATCATGGATCATGCAATGCTTTGCTGGAAAGACACTTTCTACATGAGCATAACATTGTACCATCCACTTTATATCAATATTTCAAATATATGGACGTCAATGGAGAAGTCCAAAAGGAAGTAGTCGACCTAAATTCTTTCAGGGGCATTGAAGCATATTTTACGGACTCTCGGATGTACAAGAAGGAGTTCATGAAAGTTGTATTGGCGATGGATAGCGAGGAAGATCAGAAACATACTTCAAAAGATGTTCTCACGATCCCCGTCAAAGGACGTGCTACTCGTCCCTCTTATTCTCAGACGTTGACTATACATTTTTCCTCTCATAACAAACAGCCCACTGCTGTAGAAAGAGAACAAAGGGAGTTCACCTCTTCTGAGCCTCTTGTTATCGACCTTCGTCGTAACAAACCTTCTCCTTATCTTTCTCATTCTCTGGTTATCAACCTTACTAAGCCTTCTGTTAAGGCTAAGAATCATGTTGTAAATGATGATGTACAAATCAATAAAGTAGCATCTTCTTTACAGTATATTGATGTTTTTTATTATACTCGATGTTATTTAAAAATGTTAGATAACTTCGAACCACTTACCATAGGAGCAGTTGAAGCTTCCCAAAATAAAGTATTGTTCGAGCCAATACAGGACTTCTTCTTCTTAGTTCATTCCAGGAAGAAAGATGAACTTCCTATAATTTTTAGTAAAGGAATGGAACCGAAGATCACGCTCGATAGTGAAGAAGAAAATCACGATAACGGAAGACTTCAACTACGTCGTTATAGTCAGCAATCAAAAGATATCATTCAAAAGATGTGCTATAATTTTAAAGCCGATCTCAATGGCGGCAAAGGAAAGCGAACTTCTATTCGTATTCCTGCTCCGAAAGGAAAATCACAACAATACTACAGCAAAATAAAGCGGGGATTGGGTTATACTTCACCAATTCTGACTCCAGAAGTCTCTGAATCCGATGAAGAAGAACGATCTAACTCTTCTAATTCTATCTCATGGGATTCAGACACCAGTGTAGGGCACGTGCATCGCGTGACTCTATCTTCTAATATGGTAACTGTCGAGTTCTCGGAAGATTACGAAGACTTTGTCGAAGCCTCTGAATCTGATCCATGGCACAAAGGATGGATACTCAATGGGAGATTCGCTTTGAACAACGTGAGCCACCTACTGAAGATCAGTTGGTTCAAGTCAATGTTGGAGATGAAACTTCCCCAAAACTAATATTTGTCAGCAAAAGCCTTCCTGAAGTGGATAAACAGGATTTGATCCAACTCATTAGGGAATACATTGATGTATTCGCTTGGGGCTATGAAGACATGCCGGGATTGGATCCTCATATCGCTATCCACAAGCTCAATATTATGCCGAATGCGAAGCCAGTCAAACAGCAACAACGTCGATTTCGACCCGACATGATGGATGCCATAGAAGCTGAAGTCAAGAAACTCCTCGCCTGCGGTTTTGTCAGAGAAGAACAACATTTCGACTGGGTGGCTAATGCTGTCCCAGTTTTGAAGAAAATAGAGAAAGTTTGGGTCTGCATCGACTTCAGAGACCTTAATGAAGCTTGTCCTAAAGACGAATTTCCTCTTCCAATCACTGATGTCATGATTGACAATACTTGCGAATTTGAACGTATATCCTTTATGGATGGATTCTCAAGATATAATAAAATCAAGAAGCATCCAGAAGATGAGAAACATACATCTTTTTGCACTCCTCTTGGAGTCTATTGCTACACCGTCATGTCGTTTGGTCTTAAGAACGCTGATGCAACTTATCAGCGGGCCATGAGTACCATCATTCGTGTTCATTTACGAAAGACTTTTGAATGTTATGTTGACGATATTGCTTCCAAGAGTCGTCTAAAAGAAGACCACATTCAAGACTTTGTAGAAGCATGGAATTTCACAACCAGAAAGCCCATGCGCCAGACACTACATGCGCCAGAACTCAGACAAAGAACTTCACAGCAAGATCAATAAAGATAGACATTCGAAAGAAGACTTTTTATTATATATACAAAAGTCTATTACATGTCTAAGAAAAAGGTTGTACAAAGGAGAATTTCTACAAAGGAAAGATCCTAAGTCTACAGCCAGCGGCTACCATGTGCCCTCAGACAGGCGCAGCAGCCACCATGCGCCTCCAGATAGGTGCATCAGTCATCATGCGCCATCAGTCAGGCGCAGCAGACATCATGCGCCCCCAACCAGGCGCATCCGACCATCTCTTCAGCAGACCAGTTACGTGCATACAGCTCAGTTATGTGCATCCCTTCAGCCAAATTCTTCCAGCCAGGCTCACCTGGCCGAGCAGAGCCCAGCCATGTGCCGCCCTTCCAGCCAGGGTCACCAGACATCTGCTTCCACAAAGCATTTAACCCTCTGGCTGGAATCAAGGAGGAGCACGACAAAACTGTGGCCCGGGGAGGCTTCGAGAGCCTCCAAAGCTAACGGAGACGGGGCCCGAACATCCCTATCTTTGGATGCAATAGGCACCTTCCGCCTGCCTCAGAAGCCCTCGACTCCGTCTTTTGGATGTAACAGTCACCTTCAAGTGTATCGAAGACAACACGACGTCTCATCTTCACCCTCGGGAGCACTTCGTCAACAGAATGCACCCGCATGATCAAGTTCATGTTGGAAGTACGTGAGGGAATGAGAAGCCAATCTTCTCTCCATGCCACTATTTATAGGCCGGGCAGATCAAACCCACGTGCCAAGTGGATGGCCCTCCGAATTCCGTGCAATGAATTTGCATTAAATGGATGAACCGGACGCCTCGAATTCAGCCAAACGGCTATTATAGCACTTGAAGAGCGAGACAGCCGCAGCATTAAAAGACATGTCGGATGTGCCAGCCAAACGGCGCATCACATGGATGCGCTCTCCAGCATCAGGCGCATCGTGCCAATGCGCCCTGCAACACCGGCACATCACAGAGGATGCGTCCCCTCTCACATTCCCATACCGAGTGGAACGCCAATCGACGTGCCCACTCAGCTGTCCATCGAACGTCACAAACATTAAATGCTGAACTGACAGAGTTGGCAGCACACTTCCCAAAGTCTGAACAGTCGACAGCTTTTTCAGAAAACGAAGCATCGGCAACGTCAGCATCATCATGATCCTATTTCGACGGCCACTGCCACGTGGCCACCCAACCATCCGCATGTGCCTCCGCGGCCATGCGTCCAGACCAGCATGTGCCTCAAAAGCCATGCGCCTTAGACCCTTCACTGATCCCTAAAGACAGAAGAAGAGTCTCAATCGAAGCCCCGCATGCGCCTCAACGGCCATGCGCCCAAACCTGCATGCGCCTCAAAAGCCATGCGCCCCAGACTGCTCTCTGATCCCGAAAGACAGAAGAAAAGCCGCCTGCATGCGCCTCAAAAGCCATGCGCCTTAAATGGTTTGTAACTCCTAAAGGTTATGAGCCGCAGCCTCCTCCTGCGCCCAATCCAAGGCGCAGCTCACCAGATTACTCCTCTCCACCAAATCTGAGATCTTCGAGCTATGAGTCGACGACACGTGTCCTTTGACTCAACTCGTCCAAGATTTCAGCAACGGAAAGATCTTCTCTCTGCTACGTACCGGTTCACAACAGCAGTATGAAGAGTTCTCCCCCTCGATCAGGACGCAGCATCCGTGCGCCTCCATCAGCAACTTCCACGTGGCGTCCCCATACCGGCGCATCCTACATGCACGCATCAGCAGCCAGCCTGCACAACTATAAATAGAAGGATCATCTCCTTCACACAGGACAGACACAGAGAGACAACACACAAGACTGAATCACCAGAGAGGCAGTTCTAGACACTCAACGTCTTCCTCCTCTCAGCAAGCTCCAGCACCCAGAGCAATCAACACCTTCAGAGAACCGATAACCGTCGTCAGCCGGTCAACGGAGTCAACGCATTACCACTCGCTCCATTGGCACTAAGGAACCCAGCTTAAACAAAAGTGTACTCCTAGGACTACATCTAAGTCCTACATTGTAATACTGTTCTGTTTGTATTAAGATTTCAATCAAAAAAACAATTTTAATGGCAAACAAGCTGGCGACTCTGCTGGGGACCTCTTTCTCCTCTACCGAGAAAGTTGTGTCACAGGCCGACGACGTGATGGTGGGCTCCTCCCACAAGACGCTGGTAGTGCGCCTCAATCAACACGCGTACGAGGAGTTCATTTCTGAAGGAAGTGCGAGTCCTTCGAAGTGGCTGTCGAAGCCGAAGAAGACCCGCGCAGTCTGGGTGCGCAAAGTCGATGCCTCGGGCACCACCGTTGAAGGGGATGCGCCCGTCCAGCCTTCCCTTCCTGCTGACGTCCTCAGCAGTCAAGGTGCGCCCTCTGATGCAGCGCTTCTCTCGGGGAAGCGTGCAGCCGACCACGTTCCCCAGCCATCTTCCTCTCAGGCGAGGAAGATACGTCGACGGAGCAGGGGCGCAGCCAATGCCCCGCGCATCATCGCTGATGCGCCACAAAAAGCCTCTGTCTTTGACAGACTCACTCGCTGTAATGGCGAGGAGAATTTGGATGCTGAGTACTATGCGCCCCAGCGGGCTGGTACGAAGAAATCCAAGGCGGCACGGGCCATGCGCCACAAACGTGCTATGCCAGCAGCCGGCCAGAGGCACGCGTTTACAATCACGCGCACTGCCGATGGCAAGCTGTACAAGGTTGACTCAAGTGCTTCTGCACCGACGACGAATCGACCTTCAAAGTCCTCATCTCGCTTGGGCGCATTCACTGCGTGCACAACCAAGTCGAGGGAGGCAAATTCAGTGGTCTTGAACTCCCGCGCCTCCTCTGGTTGTGCGTTTGAGGTCCGTTCAAGTCACTTCAAATGTTGTGGTTCCCCCACTACTGATCGTGATGCCTGCTTGGTATTAGATCAGGGGGCGCAGCACTCTCCTGACCAAGCCGGCGCTTGGCTCTGCCATGCGCCTGAGAGGGGTGTGAGGGCAGCACTCTCCTCCAACGACCTGCGCAACGTGATCACTCACAAGCGCCGGTCAGGAGAGTTGACCAACAAGCACGATGCGCCTCTCATGGGGCATACTTGTGCAGTGGTCACTATCAACTGCTGTTGTAAGACGGCAGTACCGCCAAAGCAGTCAGTCTTCCAACGACTACAATCATCGACACCCCTCCAACATCGCCTTGGGACGAAGGTGTCAGCAGAACAGGAGCCAAAGGTTGCCTCATGCAACGTGATCTCCAACTCCTCATCAGTCCGGAAGATGACTGCCAATTCCTCGTCTTCATCCAAAAGCCAGCCGAGGAAAACCAAGGCAGCTGTCTCGACCTCCGGGGTGTTCGAAGGCACTCGGTCGAGGAAGAAGTCCTTGGAGGAAGCTGGGGGTAGCCAGACCCTCGTCGAGCCTCCTTCCGAAGACGAAGATGTCCAAAGCACAGCTGCGGCGGATCTTCATCAAAGTGAAGTCGGCCTCCCTAAGACCCCTCAGAATGAGGATGTCCTCCAGGACACCACCGGGGGTAGAGCTGGAGACGAAGAAGCCCTTCTAGACAGAGCTGAGGACAGTCAGGCCCTTGCAGATGCGCCTGTCGAAGAAGAACTCCAGAATGTGGCTGGGGGTGGCCAAGCACCAGGAGAGGTGACTCTTCCACATGAGAGCGAGGCTGAGAGCGAAGCCTCAACTAATCCATCCACTTCCGGCCGTGTCATGACAGTATACATGGCCGGGGATGAAGTCGAATCTGATGCGCCATCACAGGACATAGTCCAGCGCATAGACTCACTGGAGGGAGGACTCAAAACTCTCTCTGCCTCAATGCAAGCACTGACTCAAGCAGTGATTGAGATACGATCAGCATTGATCAGGACACCATCAACTGGTCCGGACCCAGGAGTTAATGGGGAATCAAGTGTGCCCCTCCAACGGGCGCCCTCAGATACAGAGGTACCTCGGACCTCGGAGCCCTCGAACGTTCCAATCCAGATGGTACCTTCTTCCCCGACTCCTAGCTCTACGGAGGACGTGGTCGAAATGATCAAAGATCTGCGGGAGCGCTTCGAGTCCAAGAATAGGCAGAAGGAGCGCCAGAAGATGGGCATTCCCCAGCCTTATCCCCTTGAGTGGAACAAGGTGGTTTATCCCCCAAAGTATAAACCACAAACACTCACACCGTATGACGGGAAGGACTCTCCATGACGGTACTTGACCTACTTCCAGTCGCAGACAGGGCATCTTTCGAAGGAGGACGCGCTCCTCACCAGCATCTTCGTTGGAGCCCTGAAAGGGGTGGCATATGACTGGTGTTGCAGCCTCCCCGATAATTCCATATCGTCCTTCGACGACCTGACACGCCTCTTCCTCGACCGCTTCTACGACGGTGGGAAGGACATGACGATGGCGTCTCTCATCGAGATACGCCAGAAGGACAAGGAAACGGTTCGGGTATTCATCGAACGCTTCCGTCAGGCCTGCTTCAGGCTACCTCCAGGCATGCCAGAGCATGCGCTTCTCTCCGCTTGCAGTATGAACATGCTGCCTGCAGTAAAACTCTGGCTTAACTCTACTTCCCCTCCCGACTGGAGCTCCCTAATCATCGAAGCTGAAGCTGCAGAGAAGAAGGCGGCCAATGCACGTCTTCTGGGTGTCAGCTTCCCCGCCTTTGACGATAAGGGGAAAAAGTCCGCAACCAACAACTCCGGACGAGAAGCAAAGAAGAAACAGGCATTGACTGTTAATGCCTCGAAGGGCGCATCCACGCCTACTCAAAAGCCTCCACTGGCACCGAGACCCGAGGAGGTTTATTCCTTCAATGATGACGACACCCTGCAACTTTTCGAGATACTGAAGCAGGGTGACAAGATCAAGCTTCCGGACCCGAAGCGGCCCGATGAAGTCGGGAAAGTGGATAACCCGAGGTACTGTCACTACCATCGGTTTGTCGGACACCCGACTAAGGACTGCTACGTCCTCAAAAATTACATCCAGCGCATGATCAATGCGGATGTAATCTCCGTCGACTACGAAGAGAAGACGGTGTCAGCTAATATGGGGTCGCTTCAGTTCGGCACCTTGCCGCCGACTACCACACAAGATGGCGTCGTCCCCATCCCTAAGGCGATAATGGAGGTGGTAAACTTGCCACCCACCCATGACAATGTGAGTGGACTTGTCCCACTCACCACATCTCGAGGAGAGGTCCTCTGGGTTCACCCCGACCTCGTCTCCGAGGTGACTCAACCGGAGGCACGCCCTACCTCCAAAACAAAAGGCAGGAAGATCAAGTCTTGCCGCACGGTCTCTTCTTCAACGGAAGAGGCGCTTCCAGTGCAGACGCGTGCACAACAGAACTCCCAACCCGGCGAAGCTGCCGCCGAAGTGGTGCCTCCTGGCACCATCCCTGAGGAGGGTCCATCCAAGCCCTCAGCAGCCAATAAACAAAAGCAAGTGGAGGCCCGTTTCGACAGACCTCTGCGGAAAGAAAATGCTTCGGGGCTAGCCAAGCCCCACAATTTTGACATACTGGCACAACTGGCCAGTACTCCTGCACGCTTGTCTTTGTTCGAGCTCCTGCGTCTCTCCAAGGACTCCCGAGAAGCTCTCTACGAAGCTCTGAAGGATGCCGAATCCTTCCTCAGCCAGGTCAAGCAGCTTGAAGATCTCCCAACTACTTGTGTACACTGTCATTGTGCGGATGAAGTTATCCCAAACATAACTTTCACCCAACAAGACATGCTGCTCAAGCATCACCGACATAACCGACCGTTGTATTACACAGGGTACATCGGTTCGGTAAAGGTGAGCAGGATTCAGATCGATCCGGGGTCTTCCCTGAGTATCATCCCAAAGACGTTGCTATCAAAGCTGGGGATCCCAATGTACCGGCTGGCGCCCTCCAATACAACCATCAGTGGCTTCAACGCTAGCAAGAGCGAGCCACTGGGCAAGATCCGGCTGAAGTGTCACATCGGCAGCCTCAAAACTGAGGTGACTTGTTATGTGGTGGATGCCGAAGTCAACTACAACATCTTACTCGGACGACCATGGTTACATGAGTACATGGTGGTGCCCTCCACGCTCCACCAATGCATGAAATATGTATCCACCAACGGCGTCATCCGGACGGAGTTTGCAGACATCGATCCCTTCAAATGGATTGAGGCCTACTTCACCGATTCCGACTTGTACAAGCCACTTGACGAGGAGGAAGCCAACGACGCCGATGATGAGGCAAAGACGGCAACAGAGCCGGACTTGGAGCCTGAAGTGACTCCTGACGCCCCCTTGAAAATTCGATTGAAGGGCAAGCCTCCCCAGAAGGCGCCTCCAATGAGCATCAAGCTATCAGGGAAAGCACCGACTCGCGAGGCACCCCTGAAGATACGCCTCAAGGGAAAACCGCCTCAAGCATCGGCTCCCCTGGTGGCAAAATTACAAGGGAAGGCACCACTCACCGGAGGCGCAGTCGAGGCGCCTCTCAAGGTGCGTCTCAAGGGCAAGCCGCCGCAGTCATCCAAGGTGTCAGAGAAGGCTCACATCAAAGCTGTGGTGGACTCTCCTAGTCTGCCCCCAGTTCTTACAGACGAGGAGCTTGGCGAATATATCTCTGCCGATGTAGATGCACCCTCCTTCGACAATGTAATCCCACGGGATAAAATCTCGTACTTTATCAATAATAGAGTGTCTTTCAATTATTCTTGTCTTCCACACTGGAATGCCATGTATACATTAGATAACGCTCTACGGTCGTTACAAACACAAATAACGACCGTACATCATAATCGAGTAGTCCCGTCGCAAGGAGTCTTCATAGTCCCTCCACGAAGCCGAGACGAAGGCACCATCATCTCTGGCAGAATCGAGCGTCATCGGGACCTCCCGTCAATCGAGCCCGAACCTGATACCGGCAGAGTACAAGTCTATCAGTACACGGATACGGCAAAGCACATCATCCAGAAGATGGGCTACGGCCTGAAAAGCAACAAAGGCCTAAACTACGGCAAGGGTCGGCATCTCCCTGTCCGGCTTTCGATGCCCAATGGAAAGCCACAGGACTACTACAATCGGACTCGACGGGGGTTAGGCTATGTCACGCCGCCATCAACTCCAGAGAGTTCAGACGCAGAAGACATAGAACATTCCCATTCGTCTGAAACATCGACGTGGGATTCCGATACCAGTATCGGATCAGTCTTCAGGAAAGTGCTGTCAGCTAATATGACATCGGCACAACCTCAGAAAGATGAAGGCGAAGACCAACCGCCGGAACCCTTCGAAGAGGAACCATGGGCTCAACGCCTGGAAGAACAATGGGAGTCTCGTTTTGAGTTACGAGAACCTCCCACCGAAGACGAAGTCGAGCAGATCGACCTCGGGGATGGGTCTTCTTCTAAACCCATCTTTATCAGCAAAAGCTTGGAAGGAGAAGACCGAGAGTCTTTAGTCCAACTGGCTAAAGAGTATATCGACGTCTTCGCTTGGAGCTACGAAGACATGCCGGGTCTCGATCCACAGATCGCGATACACAGGTTGAACATCTTACCAGATGCCAAACCTATCAAACAACAACAGCGACGCTTCCGTCCGGACATCATGAATGCCATCGATCAGGAGGTGGACAAGCTCTTGACCAGTGGCTTCATCCGTGAGGAACAACACCCGGACTGGGTAGCCAACGTCGTCCCTGTCACCAAGAAGAACGGAAAGATACGAGTCTGTATCGACTTCAGGGATCTCAACTCTGCTTGCCCGAAGGATGAATTCCCGCTCCCAATCACCGATGTAATGATCGACAACACATGTGGCTTTGAACGCATGTCCTTCATGGACGGGTATTCAGGCTACAATCAAATCAAGATGTTCCCCGATGACGCAAAACACACGTCATTCAGGACTCCGAAAGGTATTTTCTGCTACACAGTAATGCCCTTCGGCTTGAAGAACGCCGGTGCGACATACCAGCGAGCTATGAGCACCATCTTCCGTCAACATCTTCGCAAGACAGTCGAATGCTATGTTGACGACATCGCAGTCAAGAGCCGCCTCAAAAGAGATCACCTACACGACCTGAAGACGGTCTTTGATCTCATGCGGGCACATCAACTCAAAATGAACCCCGCTAAATCCTTTCTGGGGGTTTCTAGCGACAAATTCTTGGACTTCGTCATCACGGCAAAGGGCATTCATGTCGATCCCGAGAAGACTAAAGCCATCCTCAACATGGACCCTCCGAAGAACCTTCGAGAACTTCGGAGCTTACAGGGACGTCTGGCGTACATCCGGAGGTTCATAGCAAACCTCTCCGGTAAATGCCAACCCTTCACTCAGCTCATGAAGAAGGGAGTCTCTTACGTCTAGACAGAGGAGTGCCAAAAAGCTTTCGACGACATCAAGGCTTACTTAACAAGCCCGCCAGTCCTAGTGGCACCTGTCGCCGGCAAACCATTTCTCCTCTACGTCCGTGCCATGGATCATTCCCTCGGCGCTTTGCTGGCTCAAAAAAGCGATACAGGCTACGAACAAGCAATCTACTACCTCAGTCGAACACTCATCGGGGCCGAACACCGGTACAACCCCGTTGAAAAGGAGTGCTTGACTTTGGTGTTTGCCATTCAGAAGACTCGTCATTACGTCTCGGGCCAGACAATTCACGTCATCTCCCGAGTCAATCCACTCAAAGTTCTCATGACGAAGCCAGGGTCATTAAACTCCCGGCTAGCGACATGGGCGATCCTACTAACGCCATACAATATGGTGTTTGTCCCGCAGAAGGCGGTCAAGGGTCAGGCTCTGGCTGACTTTTTAGCTGCACACCCCATCCCAGAATCTTCAAAACTCTATGAAGACATCCCGGATGAAGTCCAAGAATCAAACGTCACTGAAGGAAGCCCCGTTTGGCGGATGTTCTTCGATGGCGCTTCAAGAACGGGCCCCAACGGCCAAATCATCGCAGGAGTGGGGGTAGTCTTGGTCTCCCCCGATCAGCTGGTCATCCAGCGCGTATACTCTCTTTCGAAGCCGTGCTCCAACAATGTTGCTGAGTACAACGCACTCGTCATGGGACTCCAGCTAGCACAACAGCTGGGGGTGGATCATCTGGAAGCCTACGGCGACTCGAAACTCGTCGTAAACCAGATTCGGGGGCAATACGAGGTTCGCCATGAAGATTTAATCCCTTACCATAAAGTTGCATTGAACATCATTTCAACCTTCACTGGGTTCTTCAACGAATATGTACCCCGTCTACAAAACTTGGAGGCTGACGCTCTGGCTGGCCTCGCAGCCTCATTGGCCACACCCCTTGGGACGCAATACTATGTCACGGTAACTGGCCGAGACCTGATTTGTCCCAGAAACAACTTATGTTTGCAAATGGCTCACGCCATGCCGACAAACACCGGTGTTAATGTCCGAGACTGGAGATTCCCGTTCATCGACTTCGCCGTCTACGGAATCCTTCCAGAGGACCCGAAGGAAGCCGTCTCAGTCAGGAGACGCTCTCTTCGATTCTACTACGATACAGCCACTAAAACGCTGTACCGACGCTCCTTCGACGGGCTTCTCCTTCGATGCCTGTCTAACGAAGAGGCGGCCGAAGCTCTTCGAGAAGCTCATGACGGAACTTGCGGAGCTCACCAGCCAGGTCCTAAGTTACAAGATCGACTGCGACGTATGGGCTACTACTGGCCAACCATGGCCGCTGACGCAGTGGAATATGCCAAGAAGTGCCATGCATGCCAACTTCATGCAGACTTCATACATACACCGTCTAAACCCCTACATCCTACAGTCGCCTCCTGGCCATTCGAAGCCTGGGGCATGGACATTGTGGGACCAATCACCCCTCCTTCATCAAGAGGACATCGTTTCATCCTGGCCATCACCGATTACTTCTCCAAATGGACGGAAGCAGTCCCACTAGCGGAAGTAAAAAGCTCCAGAGTGGTCAGCTTTATCAAACACCATGTCATTTACCGTTTCGGGGTACCCAGGCGGATCATTCATGACAATGGTCCTCAGTTCATCAGCCACATTTTCAGCAGATTCTGTGACAAGAATCGTATTCAAAACGTGGCCTCAACCGCCTACAATCCGGCAGCAAACGGATTGGCCGAGGCGTTCAACAAAACTATCGTCAGGCTGCTCAAAAAGGTCGTGTCATCCAACAAACGCGACTGGGACGAAAAGCTCGGCGAATGTCTTTGGGCCTACCGCACAACGGTACGGACCCCAACAGGAAACACACCATTCTCCCTGGTCTACGGGAGTGAAGCGGTACTGCCTCTTAAGATCCAGATCCCCTCACTCAGAGTAGCAATCACAAACAAACTCACAGAAGAAGACAATCAACGTCGTCGTCTGCGGGAACTAGAGGCACTTGATGAAAAGCGTCTCCTAGCTCAACAACGCATTGAACTTTACCAAGCCCGAATATCACAGGCTTTCAACAAGAGGGTCAAACAAAGAACTTTCCAAGTTGGCGACCTGGTTCTAGCAGTCAGAAGACCAATGGTGTTAACTCACAAGACACCAGGAAAGTTCGAGCCCAAATGGGAAGGACCCTTCATCATTGAGACGGTATACTCAAACGGTGCTTACCGCCTCGCCAAACCCAATGAGGACTTGTTCATGATGCCCATCAACGGCAAGTTCCTAAAGAAGTACTATTCTTGACATCCTCCAAGACATATATTTCCCCAAACAACCTCTTCTCACAAAATCAAACGCTTCCGGAACCCAGCTGTTCCATGGCATCCTTCCGTAGAAAGATAACCACGTCCACATTACCTCTGAGTTGTCTCTCTACATCCTACAAAGCGGAACCTTACATTTCGTGAGCTAACGCTATCCTTCATGTTTACCACATCCACATTACCTCTGAGTAAACATCTCGTACAAACAACCCCTGCGTTGTCGTACATTGATCGCAGAACTTCCACGTCCACATTACCTCTGAGTTGTTCAGCGTATCCCCCATGATCATTCCTACCACGTCCATAAATACCTCTGAGTAGGAAAATTCTATCATTTGAACCTAATGATTGCCATGTCCACATTACCTCTAAGCAAACATGTTGGTTCCTTCAAACTTATTATCTGTACCTAAAAGCCAAGGTGCGCAAAAGATAATAGGTCCACATAAATCATCAAGTTCATGAGATCAAAAATGAACACATCACAAAAAAAAAAGATAGTGTATTTCTTTATTTTTCAAAAAAGGAGTACAGAAATACGCTATTTCCCCAGCAAGGGTTGCAAAAGAAAGGAAGAAGCTACAATCCCTAAGCCTCTCCGGGATGGGTCGAGAGCTCTTTGACTCGCTGTCTCAGGTCAGCAGTACGAGTCCCTACAGTTGCCAGAACTCGACGCTCGGCCTCTCGACGCATCAACTCGACAGACTCAGCGGAAGTCTCGCCCTCGTACTTCTCATCAAGTTGTCGTCGTTGCTGAGACAAAGCAAAGGTCCGCTGAGTAAGGGTCGTTTCCTCATGCTTGAACGCCACGTGTTCAGCCAGGACACGATCAGCTTCTAGTTGGAGTTGGGCCCGCTGGTCTTCAAGGCGGCGTATCTGGACGTCGATCTCCGCAATGTTGGCATCCAATGCAGCCCGCGCCTCCGTCGTCTTCTTCATAGACTGAGACAACTGCTCCGCCGCAGCCTCAGTCCTAGCCACTTCATGCTCCCAACTGCTCACATCGGCCCGATGGGAAGCCTCGATTCCAGCAATCAACTTTCCCATCTCTGCGTCTATCAAGACAGAGAGGTCATTCCGCTGGATGCGCTGCAGTTTCGCGAGCCGCTCGTCCAGCTCAATCACTGAAGCCTCCAAAATTTTGGCCATATGTTCGTGGCCTTGGTTAACGCGGATCAGCTCGATACAAGGCATTGCCAAAGCTTTTGCTGTCGCAAAGCTCCCCTTAGCATCCATCACTGCAGATACGTCTTTCTCCAGCATTTTGTACACTCCCTCGACGAGGAACTTCACATACCCGTCGGCATCTGCCAACACCTGCAGCGTCATAGCAGGAGTTGGGGGAGCTTCTACAGTTTGCGGACCAGAGGAAGATCCGCCAACCTCGATCCGAGAGGTTTGAACCTCGGCAGCAATAGGCTCTTCATCAACAGGGGCCAGACTGCTAGCTCGAGGAGCCGAAGGAACAGAAGGAGCCGGCACATGCATCGTGATAGTACCCCAAGTGGAAGGAGCAACAGAGGGTTCCACACCCTTACCCTTCTCAAGCCCGGAGAAATCACCGACGTCGACGGCCACTTCTTCTACCCCTGACGTTCTATCAGCATCAGCTACCTCCCCCGGCAGAACGGGGAGATCAACATTTTCCTCCTGGCCAGCCCCAGGAGACAACACCAGCAGAAGGGTCTCATCCCTCTCAAGTTCCTCTACAGGGACAGAATCTGTTACTACCGCCTGATCGGTAGCCATCTCGACTCCCACGGTTGGAGCCGGGGTAGGACTTGGCAACGATTCAGCCAACCTCCCTTCATCATGATAAGGAGGGGAATCAACCCTCTCCTCTGTCTCAACTCCCTCTGCTACCCCCGCAACAGACCGTTGCAACGTTGGAGGGACGTCATCAGAAGGTGACGAATTCCAATCCACTTCATCAACATGATACCTCGAGTCCGCAGGACCCCCAGCGTCCAAGGCCTCCACGGCAGACGGTACATCTTCGGGACCCTCCTCCACGGGAGACATCATCACCGGCGGAATGCGCTCATCAGAAGAGCCTGCCACCTCCTTCGGTTTACTAACACCCGGTTTTGAAGCACGGGACTTCTTCTTCAACGATCCCTACAAGAAGAAGAGCATAAGTCACCACAATGACGTAAAAAAAATCGGAATCACGGAGCATTCCTTACCTCAGTAGGAACTGATCCCATGGGCGTCACAAGTGGCACTTCCGCAACCTTCGGGGTCGACATCCTTTTCGACCTTTTCGGTACAGAAGAACCAGCTTCTGTGTCAGCCCGCCTTTTTCCGACGGACGGGTCTCTCACTGGTGCTGCAGCAGCAGCCCAATATCCCGCCAATTTTGGTGGACGATATGATCGAGCTGCCATCAACATATTCGCTGTTGCCTCCAACTGGGTTCCAATGATGAAACTAGTCTCCCTGTTATAACCAGGAGACATAGTATTCATAGTACAATATAGCTTGGCGGCCGGATATAGGATCGGCGGCCGAGGATTGCGAACAGGGGTAGTAAACTTAACGCTAGTGCATCCAGCGTTATAATACTGCCAGCCTCGGGCTCCATCCAGCAAACTCCCGATGAAGCCTAGACTGCTACTGGGATTCCGTAACATTAGCTGAGTGTAGCCAAATTGACGAGCAAATCGGCTTGGCAAGTACGGTTCCAGATAACATCTGTTCTGATTACGGTAGACCAGGTGAGAAGGCCGGATACTCTGCAACCAACGAAAACTCCATTTCGGCAAAGTAACTGCATCCTCGCCAGAATCAACCAAATCCTGGTCGGCCTCGAAATCCTTGA
Source organism: Iris pallida (assembly GCA_029216955.1). Classification (NCBI taxonomy): domain Eukaryota; kingdom Viridiplantae; phylum Streptophyta; class Magnoliopsida; order Asparagales; family Iridaceae; genus Iris; species Iris pallida. The sequence continues at coordinate 7,133,164 of JANAVB010000400.1, forward strand.
AGATCGGGCCAACCTTAACGATTTCCCACCCCTGAAGGATGGACAAAACCCTCCTACAAACGGGGACGCCAGTGTAAGACCACTTCCTCTTGTAGAAGCGGCGAATGAAGGCATCTCCTTCAACATGGTCCTCTTCAGGACCAGGACTCATCACATTCGGATGATGTAAGATCAGCCATCCCATAAGATAATGGAAAGGCAGCTCGGCCCGAGGAAAGTTGTCATTATTACCTTTCTCGTGGATCACATCATCAGCGAAGGACCTCAAACCACGCAACAGGTTACACACCATCGCGGGGAGGAGAGCTAAAGGTCGTCCAAAGGCCAACTTCACTGCAGGCAAAATAAGATTCCGATGTACCCTCTCAAAGGCACCGGATCCCCCTGCAAATATGCAATCCCGGAGCCATATCATCAAGTAGGCCGTCAACACTGCCTTAGATGACATCCGGTGCGCGCAGTGCCAGAAATAGCTGTACGTATCCTTGCCGCTCTCATTGGAATGTGGGGTCCTCTCGTCCAGCCGGGTTATTTCAGAACTCACTTCCGCGCGTTCCAAGCCCTGCGGAGTCGTAAACCGGATCCTCGAAGGATCCGCCAAATCCTGCCTGAAGACATAGTCCCTCCAAGCAGTCACGTGAGGCTGGGTCTTACCCTTGTCCCTCCGGTGCATCAGATAATGATGACTCGTCACCTCCTTGAAAACGGCCATCATCTCCGGGTCCTTATCTTCCAAGACCTGGATTTCTTCATTTGACGGGAAATATTCCTCGTACGGTTCCGAACCCCAAGGAAGCTTGGACACTTCGTACATCTCATGAAGGGCCAATCCCAACTCCCCTACTGGAGTAAAGAAGCTGCCAGTCTGGGTGTTGAAAAGCTCCAACAGCGCAAGGAACATCGGCTTATTGAGGTCCACGCCTGCCTGCGTGGCCCGAATGGCGGCAGTCAGCCCTATCTCTTTAAGCTCAACTTTGAACCTGGAAAGCACCCAGGAGGTCAACTCATCCCACTTTGGGATGTAGTGACACCAACCTTCGACTCTAAAACCAGCTGTCGGATACGTGACCTTCGACGTCAGCATCCGATTTGCAAAAGTCGAGGCACTGAAGGGAAACGTGTCATTTGGGACTTCGCTATAGATGCTCCCGGGACGCAAAGCTCGGTAACTGAACGATGAACCGGTTCGTGAGGCAGTCAAGGTGTCTCGCTGGTTCGAGGTGGTGTCAATCGAAAGGGAACCCCCCAAGGCACCTCCTTGAGAAGGAGTAAGTTCCCAACACATCCTTCTCTTCGAAGCTAGACGATAAAAGGCTGTCAGCGGCAACTGACGGTCAACTTGCCGCATGTATAACATCATGCCCTTGGCAGCAAAGAACCAGTCTTCTCTGATCTTCAGTATCTTCGCTTCGGAAGAGACTAATCGGTCGCCAAACAGAAAGGCAGGCTTTAAGAAAGTCACACCTTCAGAATCAGCAGACTTCAGTTTACCGCTCTCCATCATACTCTGGAGGAAAAGCGGCAACTGGACCTGGATTTGTAGCATCCTCTCACGAGGTTGATCCTGAAGGATAGCATCCTTTGCAGGGTTGATCACCGCCTTATCAAAATCAACTCCCATCTGACAAAGAGAAGCGTCCAGGAGAACCTCATTCAACAAAGGGATCGTCATCGACACTGGCACAACAAAAGTGGAAGTCAGGCAAAAAGATAAAATATGTCAAGCAGACTGGCGCATTACCAGGGTACGAACCCATGCGCATCTGCTTTGGCGCATCATCAGGGCATAGGCCCATGCCCGTCAGCATGCCTCGGCACATCATCAGGGCTTAGGCCCATGCGCGTTGGCTTTGGAGCTTCGGCGCATTATCAGAGCGTGAGCCCATGCGCGTCAGCAAAAGGCTTCGGCGCATCTTCAAGGAATAAAACCCATGCGCGTCAGCCATTAAAACCTCGGTGCATGATAAAGGTATAAACCTATGCACGTCGGCAGGATAAGACCTCGGCGTATCATCAAAGACCGAAGTCTATACGCGTCGGCAGTTAGGGCACAAAGCAGAAACGAAACCCACCTGTCACCTCAGGACGAACGTCGGCAGGAGTCGCAAGAGTGATAGGTACATCCTCATCAACAGACTCCTTCGCCTTCTCCTTCCCCTTGCTGGCAGCACCGCGAGGAGTCTTGGGAGCCATTCTCTCTTTCGAAGAAGAAGTTAGGGCTTTGAAGAAGAAAACTCTAAAGAAGCAGAGGCACAGAGAAGAAGAATCCTTTCTCTCTCCAACTCTTACCTATTTATAGGGCTTGGTCGCACGCGTGAAGAGATGACGTATGATCTCAGCCGTCGCCTCGGGTTCTGTGCAAAGATAGCAGCAAATAAAACCAAAAGATCATCATTAATCTTTTCGGTTACCGAGGCATCATTATCATTAACTGAGAAGAGCATGCGCCCGGACAGGTATGCGCCCAGAAATCATGCGCCCTGACCTCCATGTTTCTTATTCAAAGTATTCCAAAACTTATTCAAAAGTTTTGAAAACTTTGAAGGGGGTCTTGTAGAAGCATGGAATTTCACAACCAGAAAGCCCATGCGCCAGACACTACATGCGCCAGAACTCAGACAAAGAACTTCACAGCAAGATCAATAAAGATAGACATTCGAAAGAAGACTTTTTATTATATATACAAAAGTCTATTACATGTCTAAGAAAAAGGTTGTACAAAGGAGAATTTCTACAAAGGAAAGATCCTAAGTCTACAGCCAGCGGCTACCATGCGCCCTCAGACAGGCGCAGCAGCCACCATGCGCCTCCAGATAGGTGCATCAGTCATCATGCACCATCAGTCAGGCGCAGCAGACATCATGCGCCCCCAACCAGGCGCATCCGACCATCTCTTCAGCAGATCAGTTACGTGCATACAGCTCAGTTATGTGCATCCCTTCAGCCAAATTCTTCCAGCCAGGCTCACCTGGCCGAGCAGAGCCCAGCCATGTGCCGCCCTTCCAGCCAGGGTCACCAGACATCTGCTTCCACAAAGCATTTAACCCTCTGGCTGGAATCAAGGAGGAGCACGGCAAAACTGTGGCCAGGGGAGGCTTCGAGAGCCTCCAAAGCTAACGAAGACGGGGCCCGAACATCCCTATCTTTGGATGCAACAGGCACCTTCCGCCTGCCTCAGAAGCCCTCGACTCCGTCTTTTGGATGTAACAGTCACCTTCAAGTGCATCGAAGACAACACGACGTCTCATCTTCACCCTCGGGAGCACTTCGTCAACAGAATGCACCCGCATGATCAAGTTCATGTTGGAAGTACGTGAGGGAATGAGAAGCCAATCTTCTCTCCATGCCACTATTTATAGGCCGGGCAGATCAAACCCACGCGCCAAGTGGATGGCCCTCCGAATTCCGTGCAATAAATTTGCATTAAATGGATGAACCGGACGCCTCGAATTCAGCCAAACGGCTATTATAGCACTTGAAGAGCGAGACAGCCGCAGCATTAAAAGACATGTCGGATGCGCCAGCCAAACGGCGCATCACATGGATGCGCTCTCCAGCATCAGGCGCATCGTGCCAATGCGCCCTGCAACACCGGCGCATCACAGAGGATGCGCCCCCTCTCACATTCCCATACCGAGTGGAACGCCAACCGACGCGCCCACTCAGCTGTCCATCGAACGTCACAAACATTAAATGCTGAACTGACAGAGTTGGCAGCACACTTCCCAAAGTCTGAACAGTCGACAGCTTTTTCAGAAAACGAAGCGTCGGCAACGTCAGCATCATCATGATCCTATTTCGACGGCTACTGCCACGTGGCCACCCAACCATCCGCATGCGCCTCCGCGGCCATGCGTCCAGACCAGCATGCGCCTCAAAAGCCATGCGCCTTAGACCCTTCACTGATCCCTAAAGACAGAAGAAGAGTCTCAATCGAAGCCCCGCATGTGCCTCAACGGCCATGCGTCCAAACCTGCATGCGCCTCAAAAGCCATGCGCCCCAGACTGCTCTCTGATCCCGAAAGACAGAAGGAAAGCCGCCTGCATGCGCCTCAAAAGCCATGCGCCTTAAATGGTTTGTAACTCCTAAAGGTTATGAGCCGCAGCCTCCTCCTGCGCCCAATCCAAGGCGCAGCTCACCAGATTACTCCTCTCCACCAAATCTGAGATCTTCGAGCCATGAGTCGACGACACGTGTCCTTTGACTCAACTCGTCCAAGATTTCAGCAACGGAAAGATCTTCTCTCTGCTACGTGCCGGTTCACAACAGCAGTATGAAGAGTTCTCCCCCTCGATCAGGACGCAGCATCCGCGCGCCTCCATCAGCAACTTCCACGTGGCGTCCCCACACCGGCGCATCCTACATGCGCACATCAGCAGCCAGCCTGCACAACTATAAATAGAATGATCATCTCCTTCACACAGGACAGACACAGAGAGACAACACACAAGACTGAATCACCAGAGAGGCAGTTCTAGACACTCAACGTCTTCCTCCTCTCAGCAAGCTCCAGCACCCAGAGCAATCAACACCTTCAGAGAACCGATAACCGTCGTCAGCCGGTCAACGGAGTCAACGCATTACCACTCGCTCCATTGGCACTAAGGAACCCAGCTTAAACAAAAGTGTACTCTTAGGACTACATCTAAGTCCTACATTGTAACACTGTTCTGTTTGTATTAAGATTTCAATCAAAAAAACAATTTTAATGGCAAACAGACTTGAGAACTATTTTCGATCTAATGCGCCAACATCAACTCAAGATGAATCCCACCAAGTCATTCATGGGAGTCTCTAGTGGCAAATTTTTTGGATTCGTTATTACCTCTAAAGGTATACACGTTGACCCTAACAAATTCAAAGTCATTCAAGAGATGCATCCTCCACGCAACCTAAAAGAGTTACGAGGATTCCAGGGACGACTTGCGTATATCAGAAGATTTATCTCAAATCTCTCTGGACATTGTAGACCGTTCACTCAACTCATGAAGAAAGGTGTCTTTTATTTAGAATGAAGAATGTCAACAAGCATTTGAAGACATAAAACAGTACTTGATGAACCCTCCAATTCTAGTGCCTCCTGTGTCAGGAATACCTTTCCTGATGTATGTTCGAGCAATGTACCATTCCCTAGGTGCTTTATTAGCTCAGAAGAATAAAGAAGGTCATGAACAAGCTATTTATTACCTTAGTCGTACAATGATTGGAGCTGAGCATCAATACATTCCAGTGGAAAAAGAATGTCTAGCTTTGATGTTTGATATTCAAAAGACGAGACATTATATCACTGGCCAAACTATTCATGTTATTTCTTGAGTTAACCCTCTCCGGGTCCTGATGTAAAAGCCCAGTACACTCAATTCCAGGCTTGTAATATAGGCCATATTATTAGCACAATATGATATAGTTTATGTTCCACAAAAGTCTGTTAAAGGTCAAGCCCTTGCTGACTTTCTGGCAGCTTATCCAATTTCTGAAACGTCTAAACTCTACGACGAGATTCTAGATAAAATATTGGAGTCCAACATAATTTCAGAAGAAACTCTTACATGGCTCTATTCTTTGATGGTGTATCCAGAATTGGACCAAAATGTGCTATTGTTGCTGGAGTTGGAATCGTCCTCGTCTCACCAGAAGGGCTAACTATTCAAAGAGCATATTCTTTAGATGAGTCGTATTCCAATAATGTGGCTGAATACAACGCTCTGCTTATTAGTCTCCAATTGGCTAAACAAATAGATATTGAGTATCTTGAAGTTTACGAAGACTCTAAACTGATTGTCAATCAAGTTAGAGGCACATACGAAGTTCGACATCAAGATCTGGTTCCATATCATGATGCAGCGATCAGGATGGCTACTTCATTCAAAGGCTTCTTCATCGATCATATACATCGAACGTGTAACACGGAAGCTGATGCACTCGCTAATCTTGCAGCAGTGTTAGCAATTCCCGTAAGAAGGCAACAAATGATCGTCATCACTAATAGAGAGTTATTTTGTGTCAAAAATAACTTAAATTATTGAAGTTAACAACCCAAACATGGAATTCAATAATTCAGTTGAAATTTGTGCCATCAGTAAAGACTGGAGGACTCCTTTCATAGACTTCGTGGTCCATGATATCTTACTCGAAGATCCTAAGGAGGCTACAATAATTCGTCGGTGGTCACTCAGATTTTATTATTATCATACTACAAAGACACTCTACCGACGAACGTTTGACGGTTTACTCCTACGCTGTCTTGCAGAAGAAGAAGCAAAATAAATACTTCGTGAAGCTCATGATGGTGTTTGTGGCGCACATAAACCTGGTCATAAATTACAGGATCATATTCATCGTATAGGCTACTATTGGCCCTCGATGATATCCGATGCAATCGAGTATGCAAGGAAGTGTCGAGCATGTCAAATTCATTCTGACTTCATCCATCAACCATCAAAATTTCTTCACCCGACAACAACATCTTGGCCCTTTGAAGCTTGGGGCATGGATGTCATCGGTCCTATCAACCCTCCCTCGTCTCGAGGACATCGGTTCATATTAGCCATAACTGATGATTTCTTAAAGTGGGCTGAAACTATACCTCTAACTGAGGTCAAGACAAGCAGCGTTATTAATTTTATTAAGCATCATGTGATCTACAGATTCGGTGTTTCTCGGCGAATCATTCATGATAATGGGCCACAATTCATCAGTCAGAAGTTCACTCGATTTTGCGATTGTCACTCCCCGTTCCCAGAATGCGTATGTTTAATACGTATACTGCTTGAATGTATTTATTTAATATTTATCATGCATTTATTATGTATTTAATTCCTTTAATTTTTACGCTAATTATTTTTTTGTATTTTATTTTCTGCTTTTGTTTTTGCTGTTGGGTTCGGCTTGGGTTGGTTTGTTTTGGTGGTTCATCATGAACCCAACCAACTCCCTACCACCATCTCCATTTAAAGCCCCAACCCATTCTCTTTCTTCATTCATTCTCATTTACTCTCCTTCTTCTTCCTCATAATTCTCTCCACCTACCAAGAGCATAGGCAAGTACACCTTGCTTCCATATGAGAACCCATTTTTATGGTTCATTTATCTTTCTCTCATGATTCTAAGATAGTTTAGAACTTGACATTTTCCATTTTGAGAGTTTTATTTTTGTAGATCTAGAAATTTGCTATTTTTGGATTTTAATGGTTTTGATCTCTCAAACATTCTTAGTCCCAAACTTTGAGCATTCCAGGTTGTTGAGATTTGTGTTATACCCTATTTTGATCCATGGAAGTCCCATTTTTCGCTTCGATTGAAGGTTTCATGGAATTGGAGTTCGAGAGGTTATCTACGCCCACGTTTTACGTGCCCGCGTAATATCAAGCTCTACATCCACTATCATTCGTGTAAGCATGAATCTGGATTACGCAAGTCTACTCTGGCTTGACGTATTTCCTTTACGCGTACTCATTTATGCGTAACCGTATTCCTTTACGCGTGTTCATTCATGAGTAAACTTTAACTCTTTATGCGTACAAGCTTTTATGCGTAACTCTATTTTCTTAGCGTATTTCATTGAGCGTACTCCTTTACGCGTATTACTTCACGCTTAAACTTCCCTCACACGTAAATTTCCTTCACGCATATTTTATTGGGTGTACTCTTCTGGCTTAGCGTATTTCATTGAGCGTACTCCTTTGACATGAACTCGATATGATCATGATATGTTAATAGTTTAATACATATGGTTGTATGGAATGTGCATGGTGTCTCGATTGGGTTATGGATACCCAGTATGACTGGAACTTAACCCTGAGAGTTATAGACTCAATCGTGCTACATACTAGTTTGACTTTCATATCGTATCACGAATTGACATTGATTGTTACCTCGACTAATGATTGACCATGCGTTCCTAGTTGGAACTAAGGGACTGGCTAGTCGTCTTATTGAAATTGAATGAGACACATTCATATTAAACATGAACCATTACAATCGACTAGCCGATCCCGAACGTGGGCATATGGACACGTGCAGACTTCAGCTTATTTCTATAAAAGCAGCATGTGTACCTTACAGTCAAGGCATGATTATTCCGTAGCTAGGTTTGATTGTTGCATTACGCTATGTAAGACCTACAACCTAACCACATAGGCATCGTTGTAAAGTTATGCATATCATACTCTATACGAAAGTACTCATTCTGAATGACCATGATCTACGACATGAGATTTCAATTAACATAGGGACTGTTAAGTTAAATAAAATAACGATTGCATGGAGAGAATGGATTCCCGAGTTCTTACATGGCGGCCATCTCGGAACAATTAGTGTCCCGACATGCCAGCTGGTTCCCACAGATACTGTAAATCTGTCACACGGGCAGGGAGTGGTATATGCTTATATTTTTACATATATTGATGACGGACGTCCCACTGGGACTCGTCTAATTCATGATTGGCACAATTGATTATTGGGTAGACTAGTCTTGCTTGTACATTGTAAGAACTGAGGAATCCCTTATTGCATATTTCCAGGGCAACTTGGAACTTACAGTTAGCAAGCCGTAATAGTTGTATTACCGTTTAAATTGATTTGTTTGTGTACTGTACCTGCTTCGTTAACTATTGCGACGATCAGAATGTCAGGACACGACGGATCAACTTTTGTCCTTATTTGGTTGGGGAGTTGGTTCGAAGTGTCGTGATGTTGTGTGAGTCACAGTAGCAAGCGGAGACTTATTTATCATATTCTTAACTCTTACCACTGGTTTTAATTCTCATGTTGTGCTTCCTTGTGGTACTTGTTGTTTGAGGTCTAACATCTCTGGTTTTGTATGGCCAGATTTAGCGCCAGTTCCCGAGGACTCAGCTTACTTCCACCTCCAAGATGGTCAATACTAGAGGGATGATCGCAGGAGGACACAAGTGGGTTCCTTGCCTCCCTGCTCGTTTTACTACCTACTTTATATTTTGTCGCTTTGCACCGACATATTAGTCGGACTGTCTTGCACTTACTTTACATAATTGTAACTAAGTCAGACTGCAGCTGATAACAATTGTGTATACTTTGTCATATCATCTGGCTATGTTTTGTAAAGCCAGGTCTCAAGAATATTTTAACTGAACGTTTGGGACGCCTTACTACTGTAGGTCCTAAAAAATCAAGTTGCATCTATCAACAAAGTCAGAAAATCAAAAAATGCAACTTTCAAATGAACTGCACAGACATCAGATTATGCATCATTCAGATTGTGCACACTAGACTGTGCACACTTTCAACTGCGCAGGCTGACGTGGCAATGTCATCATTACCTGACACAATCAAATCTTCTGACAGCTGACAGCACAAAGAACGAGGAGACTGTTTGTTTATTGCGTCGCACAGCGCTCGAGGACAGCTATACATGCAGCGCAGTCGGCCAGCCTGTCGGTTGTGCAATCCAGCCCAGCGCAACCCGATGCCAACACAATTCAGGTTGGGCACTCTATCAATACAACTGACAAAATACACGTAGCATTCATGCCATCAATTGCTCATTACGTGGAAACCGTCTATGTACGATCATGCATATTTCAATCAAATGATGCCATGTGTCTAAGACAGTTGGCCCACGATCAGACAACTGCCTGCGCAGTCCACAGCTGCACAATCTAATTCATGCGCAATCCAGCATGCGCAGTTCAGAATAACTAAAAGTTAGTTATTTCTAGAACTCTATAAATAGAGTTTCAAGTCTTCATTCAAGGGGATCAGACAAAAAGTTCAGATATCAGAGAGTCCAGGAGTTCTTGCCCAAGTGCTGCTGCATTCTTCCGAGGCTTTTGCCTTCAACTTCAGAGACTATCGTTTTCAAAGTTCACATCGTCCAAGGGATAAAGCAATCGTCTTCTAGATTGAATTCCTACAGTTGTACTTTCCCAGAATTCTTGTAATCTTTACAAAGTTTGTATCAATAAAGTTCATACTTTTGTTTTTGCAAACAAAATGGCGACTATGCTGGGGACAACTTTCTCCTCCGACGAGGAAGTGACAACTCAATGTGACGTAGCGTCTATCGGGAAGACGTATAAGACGCTGGTTGTGAAGGTCAACCAGACAGCCTATGAAGCCATGATCAACTCCAAAACCACCCCTCGCACTGCAACCACTTCTGCCACGAGCAAAGTGCGCCCAGTGTGGGTCTCCAAGACTGCTGCGCAGTCTATTAACTCTGCCAGCAAGACTGCTGCACAGTCTATTGTCTCTGCCAGCAAGACTGCTGCGCAATCTGCTGCACAGTCTACAGTTGCTGCCACTAAGACTGTTGCACAATCTGTCTCTACCACACGTGCACAATCTGCTGTGGCCAGTGCACCAACTTCTTATGCTGCCTTGTCAAAGTGCAAGACTCATGTTCCTCTGGCGTAATTGGCTGCTACTCTGCCTACACAATCTACCAATCCAGCAACCAAAGTACAACCTAAACACTCTGGCAGTAAGACTTTGGCTTCGCAAACCATAGTAACTGGGGCCAGAAGAGATTCTGCCAGAGTTACTCATGCGCAAACTGTCAGTGCGCCATCAACTCATGCGCAAACTACTCCTGCGCAATCCAAGAGAGACAGCCCTTTGGCTAATCTCTTCTCCTCTCACAACAAAGGGAGAGACTCTGCTCCTCCTCTCAAGCACCCTGTTGCTCCTGCGCAATCCACTGGGGGTAGTCCTTTGGCTATTCCTCATCCTCCTCAAAATAAAGGAAAGGGCATGTTGGTCTTTTCTCAGACTTCCTTGTCTCATGACTTGGAAGACAACAGAGGGAAATGCTCTTTAGCTAACCCTTCTCTACAAAACAAAGGAAAAGGCCATTTGGTCTTTTCTCAATCTTCTTCGGTTTTTACCGTATAAGATAAATCTGAACGTGCCTCGGCACCAGTCAGTACAAGAACTCCTTCAAACAAGGGCTCTTCTTCCCTTCGTGACAAGAGAACTTGTACTGATCAAAGAGGTATTCTGCCTACCCCGGTAGCAGAGTTCCAAGATCTCCCAACTCTCAAGATATCCCGTTCAAAACAGGAAAAATTGCTGGTGTCTCAAACAGAAACCCCTGGGGGTGAATTTGCTGATCTAAGAACTTATCTTAACAGACCAACTTCGGCGAAACGCAAACAGCCAATGCCGAAGACCAAACATCATCAAAGACAAATCTCCAGGATTTAAAATCCTGACACCTATACCAATGAAGTAAGCACTTCCCTGTATACTCAAGGGACAAAGAATCTGAAGAATCAGAATCATGTTCCGAACATTGTCAAAGAACAGATCCCTCAGACTTTTTTCATCATGTGGTTGTTCCTGATCTCTGAGAGCATCTTAGACAAAAATGGGATATCGTCTCGATACCACCAGTTCAATCATCTGATCATCATTGCAATCATAAAGTCATCATTCAGTGTTGTTGTCAAACAACAAAACGATCTGTCTTTGATCGTTTGACTTTTGTAAATTCTGAACCTATGTCAGAAGATGAAGACAAAGTCTTGTACGCTTCTGTCAACATGACTTCCCGAAACACTGAGGGTAGAAAGTGCTCCAAGCACGGCAGACCTCGTCGTCCTAGCCAGCGGTATTTAGATTTACTCCAGGAATCTTCTGAAGGAGTATTTCGACATACCCGATCTCGAAGCCGAGATACAATCAGTCAAAGGAATCTTCTTCAAGATCCTTCTGATCATCTTCCTATTTCTCATTCAGAAGATGACTCTTTCTCTGATTATGATGCATATAGCGAAAGTTCTGAACAGACGGTGTCTTCTATTGTACCAAGAGAGGTGACAGCTTATGTTGTCAATGAAGATCCGGATGCTTCAACTTCGGCAAATCAAGAACAACGGATTGCTGCACTTGAAGACAAGCTGAAGACCATGGCTGAAATGGTCGCCAGCATGCATTCTATTATTGTGGCACAATATGCTACACCACCGAATGTACCTACTGTAAGTCCTGAAATCATAGCATCATCAGTGCCTGTCAACACAGGGCTTGGGGTAGCATCTCCTCAAGTACCCCTTGTACAAGTTCAACCTGCACCTAGTCAGTCAGGTGCTGGGGGTAGTGCTTACCATGCTGTTCCTCCTCCTAACAGTCGCACTCCGCCTGCTCCCTCTTCATCTTCAGAAGATGCAAATGAAGCTGTTAAACTCTTGCGCACTCAATTTGAGGCCTTCAAAGAGAAAGACAACTTACAAAGACTAGGGATCAAGCAGCCCTATCATGTTGAATGGAAGGAAGTCCCATTTCCTCCTAAGTACAAAATTCCAACCATCTTGTTGTTTGATGGCAGCACTTCTCCTAGTCAATTTATCAATCACTTTGAGGTAATGATTGTTCAACTCCAACCAAATGATGCTCTTCTTATCAGAGTATTCGTCGGCTGTTTAGCTGGTATTGCATACGATTGGTATAGAAGCCTGTCCGATGGTTGTATCACTTCCTTCTCGGGTCTCAAATAAATCTTCCTAGAACAATTTTATGAGGAAATTAATGACATGACCATGTCAGCCCTTAAAAAATCAAGCAAAGACATAATGAAACTGCTGAAAGTTTCATCGAAAGATTCCGACGAGAAGCCTTGAAGATGCCTCCAGGAACTCCGGCCGCTGTCACCATAGACACCTGTAAGGCAAATCTTTTGCCTATCATTAGTATGTGGACAGGGTCGACGCAATTCCAAGACTGGCCATCCTTCATTGTCAATGCTAAAGCTGCTGAAGTTAGCGCTGACAAGTTCAAGCAACTAGGGGTACAAATGTCTAACCCCGACCGGGATGAACATCAAACATCAGGTAGCGGTAATCGCCAGAACAACCGCAAGAACAAGGAGACTTTGAACATCAACTTGAAGAGTAAAGAGTCTCTTGTTGTTAACGTAGCTCCACCTACGTCTACCTCTACTCCTGCCCCTCCGCCAAGGGAACCTAGTCCTAAAGTAGAATACTCTTTTGACGAGAATGACACTGCTAGCATCTTTGATTGTTTAATCAAAAGCAACAAGATTCAGCTTCCATATCCAAAGAAGCCCGATGAAGTCGGTAAAACCAATCACCCAAAATATTGTGTATACCACAGATTCATTGGACATCCTACTCGAGCATGCTATGTGCTCAAAGGCAAAATTCAAGAGCTGGTCAATGCTAGTGTTGTTACTCTACAACATGACGAGAAGACCGTGACTGCAAATATGGTCTCAGTTCAATTCGGTGACTTTCCTCTGCAGATGGTGCAGCATGACGTCATTCCTATCCCCAAAGCTACTCTTGAGATTGAGAATATCCCACTTCCACCTAGTGAAGGTCTTGTTCCCTTATCTCTTGACAATGGCGAGATTATGTGGATCCATCCTGATCTTGCTTCAGATTTCAAGGTTTCCTCTTCCTCCAAGAAGAAAGACCGCTTCAAGGGCAAGCCAAAGACTTGCAATATGGTGTCTTTCGACCCCATAGTTGATGAAGAAATTTTGATAGGCACCAGATCAGGGAAAGCCTATTTGAAAGATCATTCCGAAGCTCAAGAGGATCCTGCCTCCTCTTCTGAAACTTCTCCAGTGCAACCTGTTTCCACCGAAGATATTCCTTCTGTATCTTCACCGGTTATGATACCCATTCCTTCCAAGCCCGTGGCAGCTGACAAAGGCAAGCAACAAGTCCTCTTTGATAAGCCCCTAAAGAAGTCATCTCCCACAGGACTTGAAAAGCCTTACAACTTTGATATTTTGGCTCAGCTAGCCAATACACCAGCCAGGTTGTCCATCTTCGAGCTCTTACGTCTCTCCAAAGAGACTCGAGAGACTTTAAGTGAAGCTCTCATGCAAGCAGAAACTTGTCTAGCTCTTTTGAAGAAGCCTACAGCAAAGCTAGTCTCTTGCCTCCACTGTCATAGTGTTCTGGAATTGATTCTGAACATTACCTTTACTCAAGATGACATGCTGATGGAAGACAATAGGCATGATCGTCCCTTGTACTATACAGGATATGTCGACTCGATGAAAGTCGATCGTATTCTGATAGACCCGGGGTCTGCTCTTAGCATCATGCCAAGGACAATGTTAGATGCATTAAAGATCCCGGTGCATAGTCTCTCCAGTACAATCACCACCATTCTTGGATTCAATCAGGGAAGGAGTGAACCTCTGGGCAAGATTCGCCTAAAACTCCAAATAGGCAATCTTCGTACAAAGGTGACCTTCTATATCATCGATAATTATGGTTGTTCTTATAATGCTTTATTGGGGAGACCATTCCTACATAAGCACAACATTGTTCCATCAACCCTTTATCAATGTTTTAAATACGTTGATGATAATGGAGAAGTGCAAAAAGAGGTTGCTGATCTCTATCCTTTCAAAGGTGTTGAAGCATACTGCAACGACGCTCGAATGTACAAGGATGAATTTATGAAAGTTGTGTTGGCTTTAGACACCGAAGAAGATCAAGAAGCAGCGCCCAAAGACACTCTTATCATACCTGTCAAAGGGCGTGTTTCTCATCCTCAGTCTTCCAAACCACTGGCTATTCACTTGCCAGTCCAGAAGCAATGGTGATCAAGATCAAAGAGAGCTCACCTCTTCTGAGCCACTTGTTATCGACTTACGTCGTAACAAAGATAAAAAATAGCTCACTTCTTCTGAGCCACTTGTTATTGATTTAACTTATAACAAGGACAAAAGGGAGCTCACCTCCTCTGAGCCACTTGTTATTGACCTTCGTCGTAACAAGCCTCCTCCACGTTCTTCTTCTCCCCCTCTTGTAATCAATCTGACCAAGCCTGCTAAGGCTAAAGGTCTTGTTGTAAATACGAATGTACAGATCAATGAAAAGACATCTACTTTCCAGTATACTGATGTCATTTATTATACTAAATGCTATTTGGATATGTTAGATAGCTTCCAATCTTTTACAATGGGAGTTGTACAGTCTCTCCAAACGGAAGTCTCCTTTGAACACCCAGATGATTCATATCGAATTGTTCCTGCTCGAAAGAAAGGTGAAAGTCCAATACCTTTTAGTAAAGGAACAAAACAAAAATTTAGCTACACGGATGATAGCAAGAGCAATGATACGGGACATCTCCAGCTCTGACGTTACAGTCAACAATCAAAAGACATCATCCGAAAAATGGGTTATGACTTCAAAAGTGGCCTCAACTACGGTAAGGGAAGACGAACCCCTATCCGTACGACTGTTCCAGAAGGAAAGTCAAAGATGTACTATAGCAGGACCAAAAGAGGTCTTGGATATGCTTCTCCTCCAATGTTATCCCCAGCAGTTTTCGACTCTGATAGTGAAGAGCGCTCTAACTCTTCTGATTCCAGATCATGGAATTCTGACACCAGTATTGGTCAAGCTCATCGATTGACTGTCTCTTCTAACATGGTCTCTGCCGAACTTCCAGAAGGTTATGACGAGGACATTGAAGAAAGTCCTAAAACAGATCCTTGGGCTCAACAAATGGATACCCAATGGGAACTCCGATTCGAACAAAGAGAACCTCCTACTGAAGATCAATTGGTTCAAATTGATGTAGGAGAAGGCGGGTCACCTCGTCCAATATTTATCAGCAAGAATCTTCCAGAAGCAGATAGGCAAGAATTAATTCTTCTTATTAAAGAGTACATTGATGTCTTTGCCTGGAGTTATGAAGACATGCCAGGTCTAGATCCTAAAATTGCTACTCACAAATTGAACATTCTGCCGAATGCAAAACTGGTCAAACAGCAACAGCGACGGTTCAAGCCTGAAATGATGGATGCAATCGACGATGAAGTCAAGAAGCTCATTGCTTGTAGCTTTATTCGAGAAGAACAACATCCAGGTTGGGTAGCCAATGTTGTTCCAGTCCTGAAGAAAATCGACAAAGTTTGAGTCTGCATCGACTTTCGGGATCTTAATGAAGCATGTCCGAAAGATGGATTTTCTCTCCTTATCACGGATGTCATGATCGATAACACTTGTGGGTTCGAGCGGATATCCTTCATGGATGGATTCTCTGGATACAATCAGATTCGGATGAATCCCGAGGATGAAAAACACACATCTTTCCGTACTCCTTGTGGAGTCTATTGCTACACAGTAATGCCATTCGGTCTCAAGAATGCTGGTGCAACCTATCAATGGGCTATGAGTACCATCTTTCGAGATCATCTTTGCAAAACAGTCGAATGCTATGTTGACGATATTGCTGTCAAAAGCCGTCTAAAAGAAGATCACATTCAAGATTTGAGAACAATCTTCAATCTCATGCGCCAATATCAACTCAAAATGAATCCCACCAAGTCATTCTTGGGTGTCTCTAGTGGCAACTTTTCCGGCTTCGTAATTACCTTTAAGGGTATACACGTGGATCCCGAGAAGATCAAAGCCATTCAAGAGATGCGTCCTCCACGCAACCTAAAGGAGCTACGAGGATTCCAAGGTTGACTTGCGTACATCAGGAGATTCATTTCGAATTTGTCTGGACGCTGCAGACCATTCACTCAGCTAATGAAGAAAGGTGTATCTTTCATTTGGACTGAAGAATGTCAACAAGCATTCGAAGACATCAAGCGATATCTTATGAACCCACCAGTCTTGGTGCCACCAATCTCAGGCATACTATTCCTAATATATGTCCGTGCCATGGACCATTCATTGGGTGCTTTACTTGCCCAAAAGAACAAAGAGGGTCATGAACAAGCCATCTATTATCTCAGTCGTACTATGATTGGTGCCGAACACCGTTATAGTCCGGTCAAAAAAGAATGTCTAGCTCTTATGTTCGCTGTTCAAAAGACAAGGCATTACATCATTGGTCAAACCATTCATGTCATATCCCGTGTTAATCCTCTTCGGGTACTCATAAAGAAGCCCAGCACACTCAACTCTCGGCTTGCTACATGGGCCATCCTGCTAGCCCAATATGACATGGTTTATGTTCCACAAAAGTCTGTCAAAGGACAAGCGTTGGCGGATTTCTTAGCAGCCCATCCTGTACCAGAGACGTCTAAACTCTATGATGAAATTCCAGATGAGACATTGGAAACAAACATGATCTCTGAAGAATTTCCAACTTGGCGTCTATTCTTTGACGGAGCATCCAGAATCGGACCAAATGGTGCCATTATAGCAGGAGTTGGAGTTGTTCTCGTCTCTCCAGAAGGATCAACTATTCAAAGAGCCTATTCTCTAGATGAACCATGTTCAAATAATGTGGCAGAGTACAATGCTCTGCTCATAGGTCTTCAGTTAGCCAAGCAACTAGACGTCGAATATCTCGAAGTCTATGGCGACTTTAAGTTGGTTGTTAACCAGGTTAGAGGGACCTATGAAGTTCGCCATCAAGATCTAGTATCTTATCATGACGCGGCAATCAGCATAGCTACATCATTCAAAGCCTTCTTCATCGACTATGTTCGTCGAGCTTGCAATACTGAAGCGGATGCTTTGGCCAACCTCGCAGCAGTATTAGCCATCCCTATTAAAAGACAGTAGGTGGTGGTTGTCTTTAATCGTGAGTTGTTTTGTGTCGAAAACAATCGTATTAATCTCGCTGAAACCAATATTATCAATGAAGACTGGAGAGTTCCCTTTATCGACTTCGTAGTTCATGACATACTCCCCGAAGATCCTAAAGAGGCTACGAGTATTCATCGGCGGTCTCTCCGTTTCTACTACAATTAGACTACCAAAACTCTCTATCGACGGATTTACGACGGTCTTCTCTTGCGCTGTCTCGCAGGTGATGAAGCGAAACAAGTATTGCGTGAAGCTCATGATGGTGTCTGTGGAGTACATCAACCTGGTCCTAAGCTACAAGATCGCATCCGATGCATGGGTTACTACTGGCCTTCCATGGTATCAGATGCCATTAAATATGCAAGAAAATGTCGAACTTGTCAAATCCATGCTGATTTCATCCATCAACCTTCAGAATTCTTGCATCCAACTAATGCTTCTTGGCCTTTTGAAGCTTGGGGTATGGACATCATAGGCCCTATTAATACTCCTTCTTCTAAAGGACATCGGTTCATATTAGCAATAACCGATTACTTTTCTAAATGGGCTGAAGCTATACCTCTGGCTGAAGTCAAGACTAGTAGTGTTATCACTACTAGAAATAATCCATTATACAGCAACCTTAAAATGACGTTAATAATGAAATTGTTGCCACAAAAACAAAAATATGGCAATAATTTGAAGTTGCCATAGCGTGCCGTAAAAGGTTGCGTCAGTATTACTTATTTACGGCATCTTCCAATTATTGCCGTATAAGAGAACTAATTTACGGCAATTAATTGTTGCCTTATAAGAAATCTTTTTGGTTGCCTTTAAAGATTATTATTAATGGAAATATTTAGTTGCCGTAATTTCGAACAATATATGGCAATATATTGTTGTCATATATCATCAGTCCATAAATGGCAAGATTATGTTGCAAAATATTGTATTTATTTTAATGGCAATATTTTGTTGTCGTAAACTACTAGTATTATATGGCATTATATATTTCCATATTGCAATCCCATATGACAATTCTTCGTTAGGCATGTCTTTATTGTCATGTTTAAGAACGTAAGGCAACTGCCGGATTCCATATTTGAAAAATTAATTTTTACTATTTATTGCCATGATCGACAAAATGTGACAATTAATAAATGCCAATATTTCAAATATCAACTAATTCAATTGCCAAAATTTAAGTAGATCATTAACCAAATATTAAATATAGATAATAATTCAATTTGTACATTTCAAATAAAAAAATAACTTCTAATTAAATATGGTAGATTCAGTACTACATCATTAATATTACATAAAACCAACTACGCCAGGAATCTATACTTATCATATCCAACATTAAGAGGCACAAATCCTCTTTTATATGAGGTTCAAAATTCAAATAGGAACTTGACACCCACAACTTAAACTTAAATTCGTTGCCTCCTTCTTCCCTCCTTATATATAACATGTCTGCAAAGATTTCTTTGACAGTTGTGGTGCGCCAATTTGCAGCTATACAATCTTTATATACCCTGGTATGGATAATCAATAAAATTAGCCTATAGACCAAAAAATGTTAATAAAAAAAATATATTTTAAGGTATTGGAAATTCCAATGTTTCATTTGTTTTATATGAATGGTTACAATAGATGAAACTTGTATAAATATTTTATTTTAAGGATAAAAACTAATGGAAATAATCTATTTACAACCAAACTCATTTATTGTTCTAAAATTGTTCTATTTGCAATGACAACCTCACATTTATAAAAATATGTTTGTGAATATATACAATTTCATCATTATAAATATTTTTCAAGTTTATTCTCATGCATGCATATATGGTTCTCAACCTTCCATAAATGGTTGTAAAAGAAATCTTCCATAGATTAATTAAAAGAATATTATGTGCATATATGCTTCTCAACCTTCCATAGATAGTTCTAAAACAAGCTTCCATAGATAATTAAAATAATATTACATGCATATATGGTTCTCAACCTTCCACAGGTGGCTGTAAAAAAAATCTTCCATAGATAATTAAAAAAAATTCTATGGATATATGGTTCTCAACCTTCCAAAGATGGCTCTAAAAAAATCTTCCATATATAATTAAAAGAATATTATATACATATATCGTTCTCAACCTTTCATATATGGCTGTAAAAAAATCTTAACCTTCCATAGATAATTAAAAGAATATTCTGATTCTAGTGAATCGAATCCTAAACAAAGAAAAGATTTATTTTATCTTCATGAATATATGGTAAAATATTCAATAGTATATTGTAGAACTATTAGGATGATAATCAAGTAAAAAACAAACCTAATTAATATTTAGAAAAATATTTACAAACTCGTTATCAAAAAATTTATCAAACCTTATTTCCTCTAAATCTTTTTTATAAGAAGTGATAATAGAAGATTTGAACGTTCATGGTCCATGAGTAATGTAGAAAACAAAGGAGAAAAATTTCATCGTGTGTTCCGGAGTAATTTAGTTGGAGAAAATTTTACAATTTGATCAAACGCATTTATTAACCAAAAAATAGAACACAAAATAAAGCAACATTTTAAATAATTATCCATACCGATTAGTCTTCGATCACTCGGACTCGATGGCAGCAGAGACCTTCTACTAGAGGCGCTCAGAACCCAAAATCCAAAACTTCCCGTTCCCAAAAGAAATCCACAAATGAAAGAAAAAAAAACAAAATAGAAATAGAGGTTAATGAAATACCTAGGTTGAAGAAGGGGAAGAGAGATCTAGGTTCAAGGGGTAAAGAGAACCAAAGTTTAAAGAGAGACCTAGATTAAGAGAGAATAGGAATTAGGAATTGGCAAAATAATAAAGGAGGGAAAATATTTCAACTTTTTTATGTTCCCGCTGGTCTTATGTATAGACACGAATTTTTTTTATTCTCATTAAAGCAGAAAAAAGTTTCCATAAGTAAGCAAATAAATATTGCCATATTTATTTTGTTCATGGAGGAAAAATATATTACATATTTTGGGGCAACATTTTTTCCATAAACTAATTATTTTATGGCAATGTAAAATATTGCCATATTTGATTGTAATATATTATGTCACAAATCCAGCTTGCCATAATATATTGCGATCAAATATGGCACGCGTTATTGTTGCCATAAACGTTTCCATTAAATATGGCATGCGTCCTTATTGCCATATAAAGTGTGACAATTATAGGCAACATTATTTGTTGCCATAAACAAACTTGTGTATTAAGGCAATATTAATGTTGTTGTATTAGGACTATGTTATATGGCAACATTTTATGTTGCCGTAAGACGTTGCCATAAAATATGATTTTTCTTGTAGTGTATCAACTTTGTCAAACACCATGTCATCTATAGATTTGGTGTACCTCGAAGGATCATCCATGACAATGGACCACAATTCATCAGCCAGAAATTCACAAGATTCTGTGATGATCATCGAATTGACAATGTTGCTTTTACAGCCTACAATTATGCTGCTAATGGATTAGCTGAAGCTTTCAATAAAATCATTATCAAGCTCCTCAAGAAGTTTGTATCTACTAACAAACGGAATTGGAGCGAAAAGCTTGGTGAATGTCTTTGGGCCTACCGAACTACGGTCCGCAACCCCACAGGCTTTACACCTTTTTCTCTGGTGTACGGCTGTGAAGCTGTTCTTCCTCTGGAACTTCAAATTCATTCTTTAAGGATTGCTATTGCTAACGAGCTCACTACAGAGAACAACGATCTTCTTCGACTTCAAGAATTAGAAGCACTCGACGAAAAGCGACTTTTGGCTCAACAACATATTGAGTTGTATCAAGCTCGCATCTCGAAGACTTTTAATCGCAAAGTTAAAGTCAGAGTCTTTCAACAAGGAGAACTTGTTCTAACAGTCAGACGTCCTATGACTATGACTCACTCGAGCAAAGGCAAGTTCGATGCGAAGTGGGAAGGGCCTTATGTTGTCAACAAAGTCTTTTCAAACGGATCATATCAACTTGCAGAATTAGACGATCGAGTTGCAATGATGCCTATCAATGGCAAATTCCTCAAGAAATATTATGTATAAATGTAACATAAATTTATTTAAATATGATCAGACAATTCATAAATAAAGTTTGATTTTTATTTCATCATAAGCGATGTTACATAATATCAAAGAAGATCACTGTCATCCTTTTCAACATTGGGACGCGGACCACTGCCGTCTTTATCAAAAACATAATCAGCAAAAGAGCTGAGAACATCCTTGTTCGAACCTACCAGGAACTTGCAAGCAGCAATTCTCATAGCCACTTCTTCTTCAGTTGTTCCTGGTTCAAGCAAGAAATCCAGGACATCCCGCGGTGGTTTGGGTGCAGACGAACCTTCGTCTGTTTCTGCCTGCTTTGGCTGGACTATTTCGGCAGAACATTCTTCAATGTCCGCTTCAACCTTTGGGGTGATTTCAACCTTCTTGGATTCATCTCCGGACGACATCTTTATATTGAAAAGTGGAAATGTTCATTCCTTCCAGATTTATGTTCTATTTATATGCAGAGATTCTCAAAATAATGAAACGACACATACATTCGACGGTTCATCTGTTCACATTCATCCGACGGTTCATCCGTTCACATTCATCTGACGGTTCATCCGTTCATTCATTATCACCCGACGGCTCGCCCGTTCATTCACATTTATCCGACGATTCGCCCGTTCATTCACATTTCATCCGACGGTTCGCCCGTTCGTTCACATTTCATCATTTGACGGTTCATCCGTTCATCATTATTTGACGGTTCATCCGTTCATCATCACCTGATGGTTCATCCGTTTATCATCATCCGACGGTTTATCCGTTCATCCATTCATTATGACGACTCATTTCGTTCACACCTTTTTGACGATTCATTTTCGTCATTTAATCATCCATATCAGCAACTTGTCGTATTTGATTAAGTTGTCTATTGAAATAATAACATTTGACAAATTATATTCTGCCACGTCCACATTACCTCTGAGCAGATATAATGAATATAATTATTTTCTATAAATCGAGAAATATATCATGTCCTGTACCTCTGAATATATTTTACAATAAAAAAAATATAAAGTCCCAAAAAGTTGTCTTTTATTGATCAAAAGGATGAAAGATGTTACGATCATAAAAAGACAAAAAGATACAAGATGTTTTTTCTACTGAGACAGAGGCGTCATCAGATTAGCAATCTGCTGCTTCAGAATTTGCAGCCGTTCTTCGCGAGATGCCATCACTCTCCTCATGGCCTTTTCCATCCCAGATTCTTCATTGAAAGTGGGCATGGTTACCATTCGACGAGTGATTTCAGCATCATGAGCTGCTACATACTCGTTTCTTTCCTGAGTTAGAGCACTGAATTGTTGGACTGCAATCTGATGCTCGGTAACCTCATTTTCCAGTTCCTCTTGGAGACGAGCAATCTCCGCTCTTAGCTCAGCTATACTTTGTAATGCCCCACTCCGTATTGGTGTATTACGATGAGTCGTTGACTCGAAGAGTTACATTGACACGATGAGGTATCGATGCGAATCGATACAAGTGTTGCGTTGGCCAAAGGTAAGCTTTGAGTCGGTTGGAATCTATGAATCAAATCGATGCAAAGGATAAGTCCCATCGAGCAAATGCTGATTTTAGTTGATCTGGTGTACAGGCTATGCTTTTACGCTGGACGATAAGAGGTCGACATTTTGCCTTATGCAATGAAGTGTCCGCAAAACCAAATCGAGGCCTTACAACGGATTGTGGCATGGGCGCGATAGGCCAAATCAACCGAATAGCTCAAAGAAATGGCTAAGTCCGGGAGTTAGCTATGCGATCGAGTTATGGAAGCGAGCCGCTTCAACTCAACGAAACGGCAAGGCGTATCGGCTTAAGGTGGGCGGGTTCTTGACTCTCTCTCCCTATTCCTTCACGTCTAATAAAATGTGTCATTGTATGCGTAATATGTTATCGAGTTAGGGAGCGTGGCTCGTCGACGAAAGGTCTAAGTATGTGTCGAACGCTAAGATAGAACATTGAACAATCGAACAATTAAAGCGACGTGCATCGAGTGCACGAGTCGCGGTAGGGCAATGATATTGGTAGAACATTGAAAGATGATAATGAGCGACGTGCATCGAGTGCACGAGTCGCGGTAGGGCAATGATGGTAGAACATTGAAAGATGATAATGAGATGTGCATCATGTGCATGGCTCCGAGAATATTGAACTCTAGGCGTAGAACATTGATTATGGTGCTGAGCGTGCCTTTGTGCACTTAAGCTACGAAATGACTAAGTAAATACGGAAGTAGGCTATGCGAATAACATTATGTACGGGACGCGTAAATACAAGTATGAGATGACTAAGCCGTTGGGTGTCGTGCATCAATATGGATGTGTTGGGGCATAACGCCGACGGAGCTCCCCATATGAATGGTGGATTATGTTTATGGCACGGGAAACCGTTTATGGCACGGAAAACCGTTTATGTGCGAGACTATGTTTATGGAATACGAGATCGGTTGGTGTGCTATGGATTGTATGATATGGTACGTATTGCATGGTTAATGGACTCGGATGGCCCGTGCACGGGTACGGCTTCCCTCGAACGGTTACGCCGGGACGCCGGGACCGTTCGGCCTAGGAGGGAATTATGTGTGGTATTTATGGTGCACAACATTCGGACGGATTGCGACCGTCCAGTGCTGTGATAAGCTATGATATCCGAAAGTTTGGGATCCTTCGGATACTGGGCTAGCAACCCGTATCGAAGCGATTGTAGGCTTACACATAAGAGATGCCAAGTCCATTACGGTGCGAAACGCGTGACCTTCATAGGGCCGGTGGGCTGAGATGAGAGCTGGGTGCAGGCGCAGGGCCTGCCACCCATTATGCATATGTTTACGTTTATGATTGGTCGGTTGATACGAATCGTATGTTTGCTTATGCTAAGTTCTAACCACTGCAGGCTAAGGAAAACGGGACAGAAATGAGCACGAACACTATGTTTATGTTTCAGATTATGTCTAACTGTATCTGTTGCAGGAACACGGTATGGGACACATTTATAATATGTTGCTATACGATCGAATGTTGCCATGAAACTGATCCTAAGGCTAAATAGGAAGATCACCAAAATAAGATGCATGCTCACTAAGTTGATTAAGTATTTGGTTTGGGTACGAGCGGGTCTTGATCAGTGCGAAGTAAGGACGAAAGCACTAATCCCCCACTAGTTTATGTGCAGGCTCAGGTTATGATCGGCTCGGGGCGGAGCTTGGCTTGGACGTGCCGAGGCATGGAGTCCTTGGCGTTCAGGAGGAGCTTCCGCATATGCGTTCGGACTTGCGACATAGAGATGTTCGGCCGAGGACTACTTGGTGGCTATAAAGGGGCATAATGTATGGAACAATGTAATCCTTTGTGAGCTAGAGAGATCATGAGCGTTGTAGCCAATTTACATATATGTTGGGCTATTCAGAGCCTTTAAAATCTTCAGTTCAAAATCAATAAAAGAGATTCTTATGTTTTACTTTGTTTCCTTCCGCTGCTTATGTTACCGATTTGAGATAGTTCTATGTGAACCGGTTATCTTGCCTTGCACGAGCGCAACTCCAGACTCGTGCGACATCACGCCCCAGCAAGGACGATGATTCGGGTAAAATCGTCAACTTGAGCTCCGGGGCAAAGTTTTGGCTCAGAGCAAGAATCGGTTGACGGAGCACATCCACCATGCTGTCAGAAAAAAAGTAACGGTGAGAGACCCATCTGAGTAGGACGTATACTCTGATAATATCTCCTCCAACACTCAATCCCACTACTGATATCATTCTTGTAAGGTGATCTCTCAGAGTACACGTCTTACTCAGATGGATCTCTCAGAGTATCCTCTTCGGTTGGTTGTCGAGCCATAGGGTACAAAATCCAAAATACAGAATCTAAAATACAAAATACAGAATCCAATCCCTGGGTTCGCCGAAAATACAAAAACAAAGATTAACACACAGTTTTAATTCGTATGTGTTTTAAGTGTGAGAATGGATGGCTTAGAATACAACCCAAAATTCATTCTAGCATACATTAGTGTGAATCATCTATGTTCCGTACATATGGTGTAGTATACGTTCTTATCGAATCTAGTATCTAGTATCTGAAGAATGTAACAGAATCAAGATGAACTCACATAAAGTAATACTAAAATATCATCTACTACTATATAAGATATAGCGATAGGTTGTCGTATCATCATTGCCGAGGGATGAGGGTCGGAGGACAGTCAACTTTATCTATGGCTACATAGTTACTGTCTCGCCAGTCGAATGGCTGTAGGGACTATGTCCTGATCACCATGTTGTACCATAGTTTCTGCCTCGCCAGTCGAATGGCTGCAGGGACTATATGTCCCGATTACCATGTTACCAATTAACCAATCAACAAAACTACTTGTTACAAATATCGGCACTATCAGTGCATTCGAATGGGAGTATCACATTTTTTAGTGTCAAAAAATAAATTATCAGATTTTTTGGCACTATCGGTCAGTATCGGTCCGATACCGATTCCGATACCCCCCCTCCCAGATCCGATACTCGTAGGATTGGTCCGATCCGAAACCACATATACCCCCTCCCCCGATCCGATACTCCGATTCGAAACCACCGATACTCATAGGAATGGTCCGATCAGAAACCACCAATACCCCTACCCCCTCCCCTACCCCGCCGGACAGCAAACCCCCTCCCCCTCCCACACCCTCCCGACAGCAAACCCCCACCCCACCCCCCCCGACAGCAAACACCCACCCCTCCCCCTCACCCCCCGACAGCAAACCCTAAACCTTACCCCTGTCCCCGCCCCGCACCCAACACCATCCACCCCCCGCCTCCCTCCCTCCCCACATCACCGCCTTCCACCGCGACAGCCGGCCCACCGCCCCACCCGAAACCCTACCCCTGCTCCGAAATCCTAAACCCTACCCTGCCCCCCGCCCTCAACAACCTCCCTCCGCCCCCACTCCCTCCTCCTACCTCGTCGGCCCCAGCGACAGCCGACCCGTCCACCAACCTGAAACCCTATATGTTATGCTAAACAAAGAGAGAGAGAGAGGGGGGGAGAGAGCATACCTGAGAGAGAGAGATATCCTGTCGGAGAGAGCTTTGCCGGAGAATGTGACCCGTCGGAGAGAGCTCGTCGGAGAGAGAGAGAGAGAAAGAGAGAGAGAGAGAGAGAGAGAGTCTTTTTGGGGGGAATGAAAATTCCCTCCCCCCCTCCCCCGTCGGTTCAATTTAAGTTAGGTTACAGTATTTAGCGACGGATTACCGACGGATATATCCGTCGGTAGGTAGTCGCTAAATATCCAGTAGATTACCGACGAAACGTCCGTCGCTAGATAGACGCTAATTTAGTGAGCCATTTTTTTTTCAGATTTTGCCGCCACAATGTGCGACAAATTAGCGCGGACATGAATTCGTCGCTAAAGTTTCGTCAAATGAGCGACGGATGAGCGACTCGGAGCTCAAGTGGACATCCTTCGTGTAGAGCTCGAGCGAGAGGTTCCTGACAGCATGGTGGTCTCCTTTGTTAAAGTATCCGTGCTCATCCCATAACCAATCAATTTTTTTTTATTTCTAATCTCTTGAATATGAAGCTCTGCTTCACATTTGGCTCTACCTTCTGGTATATAAGAACCAAATATGAAACAAAGTTTCATATTTAAGATATTAGAAATGAAGAAATTTTTGATTGATTGTGGGACGAGCAAGAATCCTTTGACAAAGGAGACCACTATGCTGTCAGGAACCACTCGCTCGAGCTCTACTCAAGGATGTCCACTCGAGCTCCGAGGCAAATGATTGACTCAAAGCGGATTTCTGGACATAGATGACGAAGAAGATGGCTGCCAAAGCTTATGTAAATTTTATAATTCTTTATACGTATTATATTTTTGTCATTTTGTATTACTGTAATTAAAATCGATCATTGCATCGTATTAATAGGTGATTTTGTACATTAGTTACAAGTGCTACTTAGTTAAAGCTCAAGTGCTACTTAGTTGTGTCTCTCTCTATTTTTATCTCGCTATCAACGCTATAGTGTTGTTCCCCTCGCAATACGGAATGGTCCGATACCGATACTCTGAGTATCAGATCGTTCCTATGTGTATCGGTATCGCAATCACAATACCGATACTCGAGTATCGCATTGATACTCAAGTATCACATCTGATAGTTCTCTCATTTATTTGTCAATTATTGTATTTCAGTTCTAGTTAGTTTTATGATTCTATGATAGTTCTCTCATTCATTTTCAACCGCTCCCTCCTGTGAATATTGATTTTACCAGATGGCACCCATGACCCGAGGAGCGGCACATCGTTTGAGGGAAACAGTGAATGCTGAGGTGGCTCCTCCTACTGTTAAGGAGGAAGTGGCACCGGTAGCTAGTGAGACCGGGAGTTCTATTCATCCAGCACCGGTAGCTAGTGAGACTGGGAGTTCTATTCGTGCAGCACTTGCAAGGGACTACATCTCTCCTGTCGCCGTCGATCTCACTTATTCGAGGTGGTTGCGTGATCGTATCACTGAGCGTTTGCGTGAGCTGCGTGGTTCTCATTAGCTATTAGTACTTATTTGTATTGGATTGTTTATGTTTGGATATTTTGCTATGTATGTTGGGATAGTGTATTGGATATTTTGTTGGTCATTGTGTTAGATATTTTTTTGTGTATGTTGTGATATATTGGATGTTTGGAGATATTGTGTTGGCAATATGGATATTTGTTGGATATATTGGATGTCGGATATGTTATATTTGTGTATGGTAAATGCTGAATATGTTATATTACAGGGAATAGTCTCTTTCCTGCAATTTTTGTTTCAAAAATATTTCAGTTAGCGACGGATTACCGATGGGTTGTCGACGGACTTTTGCAGGTAGCAACGGATTACCGACGGGTTACCGACTGACTTTTGCAGCTAGCGACGGTTTCCCGACGGATTGTCTGTCGGCCTGTTTCTGGAAACATTTTGCGACGGAATAGCGACGGACTTTCCGTCGCTCATATTCTGGAAATATGGAAGATATCGAGACGCATGGCGACGGATTATCCGTTGCCAAATCGTCGCTAATCCGACGAGGTAGTATATTTAGCGACGGCATCGCGACAGCTTAGCGACGAACTATTCGTCGCTAATTGTATGAATATCAGATAGCGACAGCTTACCGATGGATTATCCGTCGGTAAGAGACGGAATGGCGACAGATTTAGCGACGTATTTCCGTCGCTAATTGTATGAATATATTAAAAATTTAAACTGTCGAAGTTGACGGGAAGCCGTCGGCTTGCGAACGTCACTAAAAGTTTTTATTTTGCCAACGGAAATTCGTCGCTAATTAGTCGCAGAGCGGCGGACTAGCGACGAGCTATTTTAGCGACGAGGTTATTCCCGACGAATTTTTTTACCCCGTATCCGTCGAAAATCCGTCGGTAATGTGAATTACCGACGGATAGGGCCGTCGCTAAATCGTTGTATTTTAGTAGTATTCATCTCCTTCTTCGTCCATGAGCCAACGCCACCCACACCATTATCACCACCGGCTCCCCTCACTGCTCCGGTCGTGGCAGACAACCCAACCACCGATACTGCTTACTACTCGAGTGCGCCGAGTGGCCAATCACCCTTGTTCCGTACTGGCGAGCCACCATGCTTCCCTCGGCATCTACTTGAACTTCATGTGCCTTATCCAGAGACAACCATGGCCGTATCTTCCTACGCCGTGTTGCACCTCATGGCCGTACAACAGCAATTTTGTGCCCGCTGGCCAAGCAAATTTCATGGCTGCGGTGCCATCTGTGCAACCTAACACCACCAATGGGCAACACTCCAGTGCTCAGCAACGTCGCAACCGCCCCATCACTGTGTCACGCGGAGACTCGACGTAGGCGTAGTGTCGACTCTGGACGAGGAAATTGCTGCTCGTGCTCGTCACGACGCGACGGCGATTACACCATTCCCTGGCGCCCGCCTTAAACCTTTTCTCGACCAAGAGCCATGATGTTGTGTCGATTCATTCACGACATGTGGGCCTCAACTTCTCTATCCGAAGTTTTTTTTTTTTGAAAATCCCACTCACACACACAATTGGGGGGCTCGAACCTTGCCGGCCCCTCCGGGTGTCCGCTGTAATACCACTAGGCTAGAGAGCTCGGACTCTCTATCCGAAGTTAAAGAACAAAGGAAGCTTCAGTAGAAGAAATGAGGGAAGCTAAAACAAAGGAAGGAGAATGCATGGACATGTTTCAGCTCCACGTGCAAAAGTATTTTGATGAATGAAATTTCAGTATAGGCCCATAAAACCAAAGGTAATTCCAAAACTATCTTTAGACATAATTTATTGCCATAAAAGTTAATTAATATATAGGTTATATTTGGTCTTAGGTTTATATGTAAATCATTATAGATATTATGCTGCTACTAAGGATAATTAACAAACTGAATCCTTTTTACTTTATATTATACAACATACTTTGTTAATCAATATTAAATTAGGAATTTATGCATGCAATTTTGGCATAAGTCCCTAAATAATCAGGAATTTACCACTTTTCATGAAACCATTAAAAGATAAATATTATAATAAGATTATGTAATAGTTAATCTATACAAGGGCCATTTAATAGTTAAATCACATATATAAATATTATAGTATGTTAAGGCTAAATTAATAGTTTAATCATTAAATACATATATTACTATTGTAATGATACTAAAGGGATTAATTTTGTATATTTGTTATGAGGTCAATTAACAATGGGAGCATATGGATAATTATAGATGTTTCAGATATTTTCTTCGTACCATGATCTCAGCGTCGAATTGGACAAACATCCCAGGCAAGATACCTTGCCTCCCTCTACAGTTCATTACTCATGCTTACAGTTCCTTTACTTTATATATGTTATCAGTTAGTTCTGTAGTTGTTTATGATTTACATGCTTATTTAGTCCCTATCTCTTTATATGTTATCAATTAGTTATTTCAGTTCTCTTGATTTGCATGATTTACCTTAGACAGTGTTTATTGGTTTATTAGTCGTCTTCTCCTATCGTTATCGTGCTTGACTGGATGTCATGGTTCTACGATTGGTTCTCTCTCGTATCGTATCATAGGAGGAGTAAGTCATAACAGAACTGTTGTACCTTATATTCGTGAAGCTAACCTGCGAGTCCACACTAGGGGCGAGGGTTAGTAGTTATTTGTACCTTGATTTCGTGAAGCTTACCTGCGAGTCCACACTAGGGACGAGGGTTAGTAGTTATCGGTTCCACACCTGCGAGTCTACACTGGGGACGAGGGTGATGCTAGCCTGCGAGTCCACACTAGGGACGAGGGTTAGTAGTTATCTGTTCTACACATGTGAGTCTATGTTAGGGGCGAGGGTGATGCTAGCCTGCGAGTCCACAATAGGGACGAGGGTTAGTAGTTATTTGTTCCACACCTGCGAGTCCATACTATGGACGAGGGTGATGCTAGCCTGCGAGTCCATACTAGGGACGGGGGTTAGTAGTTATTGTTCCATACCTTCGAGTCCACATTAGGGACGAGGGTGATGCTAGCCTGCGAGCCCACAATAGGGGCGAGGGCTAGTAGTTGCTCAAGCCTGGGAGTCCACACTAGGGGCGAGGGTTTGATTATTCTATTGGTTATCCGTTGATATCGTGACATCGTGTTATCTTGTTCTCCGCCAGCAGTTCGTTTATGCGTAGTGGTTCTTCCAGTCGTGTATAGTCGTATTTTCGTATTGATTGGTCTTTTCCCGTTTATTTCCTGTATTTTATTTATTGCATGATAAACTGCTAGATAGGCATGTATATTATGTATCTTACTATGTCCCCTGAGGACCTGATGATCTCTTTAGGTTTAGTGATTGCATGGAGTTAACTAGTAGTTCTGGATGGCGGATGATTCGCGAATCTTATGGGTTTGGATACGATGATACGCTTGCGGGATTCAGGTATCGTTATTGTGTTTATTATCCATTTATGCTTTCATACCTTATCATTAGATATCATGTTTCTTGGTTCAGTTTTAGACTATTGTTATTATCTTTAGAGTCTCATCGGACATATATGCCAGTGGGGTGCAGACCACGACCCATACTTGTTCATTCTTGTTTATTATTCTTATTTTGGATTGAGATATAGATTAGCCTTGCCATGAATTGGCAGCTTACCCTAGCCGTGACAACATTTACGTATTCGGGTTGGGTTGGAGTCCGCTCGATGCGTAGCTGGCTTGCTCACGCTCTCGTATCCGAAAAACGGGTACGGGTCGTGACAGAGGCACGGACACCGCAGCACACAGCGATGCAGTTTGCCGCAGCACACAGCGATGCGGTTCAGCACAGCAACGCTCCGGTCGACTGCGTGGGGTGGCTGGATCCGCACGGCTTGGGCGGAGGCAAAGCGGTGGAACACTCCGGCGCTGGCGCTGGAACGTTGGGGCAGTGGGGTGTGGGTTCTGTGATTCGGTGTCGGTACGACGGAGGTACGGTGGTGGTACAGGGGAGGCACGGTGGTGGTTCTTGACCGGAGATGGTGACCAGGTCCTCCGATACAGGTCGCCGTCTCGAGAGGCCATCACGGTAGTGCACTGCTATGTGGCTGCAGGTACAGTGGGTGGTGATCGCACGAGCAGTAAGTTGCAGTTTGGACGATGTAGTGGATCTGAGGTCGCCGAGCACCGGAAACACGAGTGACCCGGAGTAGCATGTCTGCCCAGGTCGATAGAAAGGCGGATTACGGAAGAGGTAGGTGGCAGTGTTGGTGTCAAAGGCGGGGACGTTGGCGGATGAAGATGATGAGGGCGGTGGCAATGGCAGGTTAATGGTGGTGGCGGGTTCTGTGGAGAAAAATATGGGAATGATAGGGAGACTCGTATATAATATATGTAGGGATAATGATTAACTATGAGGGATCCTATCGGTATTAGCATTTGAAGGCAAAATATGATAAGTTCAAATAATTATATAGACTAGGATATTTTAATCAAATTATGATCTTGTCCTATAATTGATCAATATAATAATTTAAAGATAGTATTCAATCAAATAATTAAAACGCATAAATTCAAATAAATAACAGTAGTAATAATAACAATAATAATAATAGTTGAACAACTATTTAATTATCACACAAATATTTCAAACTAATATTAATATTCAAATTAATTTAATAAACTCCTAATATAGGACTTAAATTCTAATGAATCTTTCAAAAACTAAATCCAAACTTGAAAATAACAATGGCCGACCTTTTTATTATTAAAACTACTAATGATTTTCAAAAAGTATTTTTGAAGCCAATTTTAGTAAGATATAAAATAATGACCAAAATTGCCTCTCATAATTTTAATTATTTAATGAAGTATTTTTATTAAACAAATCAAACTAGTTTGCAATAAAAGACAAAATATCACACAAAGTCTCAACAAAATTTCTTTTAAACATAATAAATAATAAATAATTTATTTATTTTTTGACAATACAGAAAGAGGACTTACAAGCCTTGCTCGTACATTGTAAGAACTGATGAATTCCTTATTACATATTTCCAGGGCAACTTAGAACTGACAGTTAGCAAGCCATAGTTTTTGTATTGCCATTTTAATTAATTTGTTTGTGTACTGTACCTACTCTGTTAACTACTGAGATGAGCAGAATGTCAAGACATGACGGGTCAACTTCTGTCTTTGGTTGGTTGGGAAGTTGTTGGAAAGTTGGCTTGAAGTGTCGTGACGTTGTGTTAATCCCACTAGCAAATCAGAACTTATTTATCATATTCTTAATTCTTATCACTAGTTCTAATTCCACATGTCGGGCTTCCTTTGTGGTACTTGCTATTTGAGGTCTAACCTCTCTGGTTTTGCATGGCCAGATTTAGAGCCAGCTCCCGAGGACTCAGCTTACTTCCACCCCCAAGATGGTCAATACTAGAGGGATAATCGCAGGAGGACACGAGTGGGTTCCTTGCTCCCCTGCTCGTTTTGCAACATACTTTACTTTTGCCGCTTGGCACCGACATGTTAGTCGGACTGTCTTGCACTTACTTTTACATAATTGTAACTATGTCAGACTGCAGCTAATAACGATTGTGTATACCTTGTTATATCATCTGGCCATGTTTTGTAAAACTAGATCTCAAGAACATTTTGACTGAGCGTTTGGGACGCCGTACTGCTTATTCTCACATGTTCTCTACTTACTATTTTTTATTGAATGATTGGGACAATAGAGGTTGACTAAACCTAGTGAGACTTGTATGTAGTATGCACCCCTTGTCTTTTAGTCAGCATTGATCGTATTATACGGTATTCATCTACCCGTAGTACGTAGCTGGTTGAGTCATTCCCTCGCTCTCCAGTATTCTGGATCTGGGGCGTGCCATTTTTCGACGCACCCAGACGCTTCCTCCGCCGTGCAGCAGCCTCGACAACCCCCGTTGGTCGGACACGTACATGTCATTCCTTCCCTGCTACGTATTCATGTCTCGTTTTCACGTAGCAGAGTCGCCGTATGTCGAGGAGTGTCGTGATGGCCTTGGACACGAAAGATTCGTGTCAATAACGATGGATACAAGACTCAGTGTCAGACTCGACCGCTCGTGTCCCTAACTGTCAGGACACGAAACTTTGGTTTGGGTTTGGGTTTGGGTTACCGTGTTCGGGTTTAACCCGTACAGTAACGGGTTTTGTTACTGTTCGTTTCGGGTTTGGGTCGGGTTTTGGCCCATTGGGTTTGGGCTGGATTATATATATTTATATATATATATATATATATATATATATATATATATATATATATATATATATATATATATATATATATATATATATATATATATATATATATATATATATATTTGGCCCATTGGGTTTGGGCTGGATTATATATATATATATATATATATATATATATATATATATATATATATATATATATATATATATATATATATCTTAAAGACGATTTATTGAAAACAAAGGTGGGCTCATGAAGAGCTATACAGGTGCAGGGCTGGAAAATTAAAAAAAAGCCCTGATAAGCTAGGAAATAAAAACAACATGTAGAAATTCTAAATATTGGATTTATCGGTTTTTTAGGGACCAAAAATCTGAAAAACCTGCATTTCGATTTTTTTTTGAAAAGCAAAGTTTCAAAAAAAATTCGAAAGTCAAAACCGCAGCATGTGCGGGGTCAGGCCTGGCACGCAACCCGGGAGAGGGTGATAGGTGGGCGCGGGGCCCTAGGGGGTGGGTGGACACGGGGCCCTAGGGGCGAGTACGGGGCCCGAAGTGACAGCGCACTGCACGAGGGTGGTGTAATGCGCGAGGTGCGTCTGGCCCCCCGCCGGCGCGTCGTACGGAGCGGAGACGAGGCGGCGGAGGAGGCAGGGGCAGGTTAGCGCCGACGGTGGATGGGGGGCCAGCTACCGGCGAGACGCGGAGGGGGTGGCGGGGAAGACGGGGATGGGGAGACGAGGCGCCATCTCCCGCCGGGAGGCCTAGGCCGGCCGGCAGCTAGCGGGTGGGCCCCCCCGCATGCGACTTCGGAAGATCCGGAGATCATAGCGGGGGGCGGACGCCGATGGCGGCGACGCCGCCAGCTGGGGTACACCGACCGACGATTGGGAGGGGGAGGAACTCGCCGAGGAGGGCACCAGGGTGGGGAAGAAGCACGCCGAGGAGGGGGTCCCATCGAGGGCCACTTCGCGGAGGCCGGAGCGGGGGGCGCGGGCCGCTGCGTGACCGCCATGGCCCACGAGAAGGGGGCCGCCGACGCAGGGGGGTAGCGCCGAGGAGGATGGAGGGGAGGGGTGGGGGCCGGACCAGTGCTGTCGAGCCGACGAGGGCGCGGAAGCCGGCCACCGAAGGGCTAAAAAGGGGAAGGCGCCGACCAAGAGAGAGGAGGCGCCGCTGGGGAGGGAAGCACCGGCCGCGCTAGAGGAGGCACCGCTGCGGAGGGGGCCGCCGGCCACGAGAGAGGAGCGGCTGGCGGTGGAGGCGCCGGGGGGTGGGGGGGCGTCGGACGGGGGGACGCGTCCGGCGGAGCCGCGGGAGGAGCTGCTAAAGGAGCAGCCGGCGCAGAGACCCGCCTAGACCGGTTGCGCCGCTGCCGACGAGGCTGACGGCGGCGCCGACGGGGATGAGGCATGAAAGGGGTTGAGAAGGGAGGGAGGCCGCACGGCGGGGAGTCGGCGAGCGAAGTTGGAGGGCTCCACGAGGGGGTGGGCCAGGCGCTGCTCGGCCATCCAGGGGAGGAGGGCCAGGCGCTTTGTGTGTGTATATATGTATTTTGTATATTTAAATACTGTTATATAGTTACTTATATTTTATATATTTTATGTATATATGTATTCTAGTATACTATACCTGTACTACTATTATATATATTTTGTATGTATTTCTATATATATATGTAAATATATTATTATGTATATCTATTTATACATATTATGTACTATTTACAGTATGTATGTGTTTTTATATATAAATTTATATATATATATATATATATATATATTAATATATGTTGTATTTAATATATGTAAATTTACATGTTATATTATTGTAAATAGATGCTATTGATATGTATATTTTACTGCATTAAAATATATTATTATATTATTATTTACTTACGTACTTAATTTTGTATTTTTACGTATTCTGTTAATTATGGCCATTTAAGTCCAGATCTAATATGGATTTTGTGGACTCAAATGAGTGTAAATACATTCAAGGTCTGTACGAGTCATACCGGACTTGATTCATGGCCTTGGGTACGTATATGGACTTCAGTTCAATTTTGTATACGTGGACAAAGACATTAAATAATTAATTATTTATTTTCAGAAACTGTACCTTACTGTATTTGAATTTTTAGACAATATATAAATACTTTAAAAATTTGGGATTTTTTTTATTTAAATACTATATTAATTTATCTATTTAATATAGTTTTTTCAGATTTGGTTTGTATTTTTGCCATTTTATAAAAATAGGAAAATATAACTCATTTTCAAAGTACTTATGTTTACTGATTTTTAATAAATATCTATAGTAGTTTATAAATTCTAAAAAAATAGAATAAATTTCTATAATTAACAATGCTCATTGTACTTTATTTTATATATATTTGCGATTTTTTACTATCTTAATAATTGTTAGAACACATTGTACAGTCTGATATATTAATTCAATAATTATGTCTTGTGAAGTTATGTGTGTTTTTGGGATATTTTAGTATTGCGACCTTACCCTACCCTAGTATAGAGGCCCTAAAAAGTTGGTTTATATATTGTGTCACCCTACATTGGTCTCCTGTGCTAAAGTCATCACTTGGCTAGGTGTCCAGTTAGAAAGTCGTGTCACACCACTAGTGTCATAGTCTTTAGCTTAATATGGAAACTAAGATTGTATATTCTTTTTAACAGTGACATGACACCGGACATCTATAGCTTCATATTCATACCCTTGCCTTGTATGAGGCAAGTACCCCTACAAACTATATTTACTGCATATGTTAATGAATTACGTCAATACAATTATTTGAATTGAAAATCAT
Source organism: Iris pallida (assembly GCA_029216955.1). Taxonomy (NCBI): domain Eukaryota; kingdom Viridiplantae; phylum Streptophyta; class Magnoliopsida; order Asparagales; family Iridaceae; genus Iris; species Iris pallida. The sequence goes on from JANAVB010000400.1 coordinate 7,170,292, forward strand.
ATCTTACATGTTTCTATGTACCTACCGTATGCTTCACATGCTTTAAACTGTTCTAAGTATCTTTCACATGCTTTAAATGTTCTTGTATCTCTCACATGTTATAACTTGGTTTATAGGGAAACTGATAGCTGAGTACATATTTAGTTTGTAGAACCAGTACTTGCTCCCTTCATGACAGGAAATGTTGCAGGTATACTTACCGAGGAGGAGTTGCTATGTGATTCCTATTATGGGGCCACCATTGAGGATCAGGCCTTAGCCCATGAGGATGTACCTACGGGGAATCTCGTCTAGTTTGTTGTTTTAGTTGCTCTGGATTATGAGAGCAAGACTGTTTAGACTATGTATTTTTGTTGCTGGACTTTGTATCCAATTTTACATTTTGGCTATGTATTTTAAACATATTCGTATTTTAGATGCTGTGTTGTGATGATTTCTTCAATATGACAAATGGAACTTGATCCTTTACTATGTACTTTTTTAAAAGAACATCTTACTACGCTATAACTCAAACGTAGGCTGGACATGCCTCAATCCATTCCTACAATTTGGGTAGCAGGTCATGACAGTAGTTCTTGCCCCCTCTTTCTTTTCCACTATGGTGTGGGAAAAGAGGGAAAAAAAAGAGAAACAACATCATCAGCCACTACCACCACCTCCTTCTCGTCTTCGTCCCGTGATCGCCAGAGGCCCAGAGCTTCTTCGCGACACCCTCTAGCCCTGCTCGCCCAGACGAGGCCCCAATTTGCCTCATCCCGTCGGAGTCCCCAACAACCGTCACACAGCAGCAGTAGGAGCCCGCACTAGCAGCAGTGTTGTCCGAGACGCGTGTCGGAGCCCACCCGCACAACTTGCACATACTGGGACGGATGAGTCTTCGACGAAGTCGGAGTGGTTGCCATCAACTCTTCATGTTCACCATTGGGATTTGGAAAGGAGAGATAAGAGAAGAGTGTTGATTTAGAAATAAAAAAAGAAAGAGAGAAAAAGAGAGATTAATAGATAAAAGATAATAATTATAATTATAATAATTATTGGATTAAGTAAATAATAATAATAATTCTTGAAAATGTCTAATCTTTAATCTTTTAGGCTTTTCTTGGATAGTATTTGGAGAGAGAAACTTTTCCTTCTCTTTGGGTGTAAGTATAGGTTTTATAATATTGATAATCAATATAAAAATATATAGATAATTAATATAATTAATGTAATAAATAGTTTTTTTTAAAATCAGCTCTATCAACTAATAGTAATTAATTGTAAATAATTAAATAAATAATCTCAAAAATATTATAATAATCAACAGTAAATAATTAGAATTTTAAATAAAAATTCTTAATTAGTTAGTAATTAATTTTAAGTTGGTAAAATTTTAATTAGTTTGTAAGTGGAAAATAATTACTATTAAGTGAAATAATAATAATAATAATAATATTAATTGATAAAATAATTATATATTAAAAATCTAAATCAAAATCTAAATCATAATTATCATCGAAATTAATAATTTAATAACTAATACATTATTAAAATTTTGATTAATAATTTATTAATCGTCACTATAATCGTATATTATAATATTAATTAGTAATTTACTAGTCATAACTATTATCATAATTAAAATAATAATTTAATTATTATTCATAACTATAATTATAATCATATTAATTAATTAATTAATTAATATTTTATTATCATAATTATAGTTTACCAAATCCTAAGTTTGGTTGGAGTCGGATTTGGATTTGGATTTTAAAATTCATGATTTGGATTTAGATTTGAATTTTGGATTTTTAAATCCAAATTTAAATCCAAATTCAAATCATTTTTATCAGAAAGCCCTGATTAAAAATTGAAATCCAACTTTTCCTAAAATTAAGGTTTGCCAAACAGGCCCTAATAGGAAGATGGGCTCGTGGCGGTTTCGTTTGGGTTCAGCTTTGGGCTGTCAAATATTATTGCTTTTCCCCCTCTACCAAGTAAAGCCTAAAAGAACGCACCCCCACTCTCTCTCTCTCTCTCACCATGGAGATTTGGAGTAAGATTTCTCTCTAATTTTAGGATTTCTCCTTTCTACATAATATTGTTATGTCATTTCTTTATAATTTATTGTTATGATCTATTCATTATACGTCGATGCCCAAATCAACATTGCTACTCTCACACGGACACGGTTATTAGGCAAAACACTGTTTGGACACGGCGACACGGTCACCGCTCAAATCTTTGTGTATTTTGGAGTCTCCTTTCCGTGTCTGATATGTGTCCGATATGATGCGACGCGGACGTGTTGCTGATGGTTCTTCTATGTGTTTCTATTAATTTTTTGTTTTCCATTTGCATTTGCCCCCTAATGTGATTAATAAATAATTGATAAACGAGTGTCTTAGTTTGATATTTCTTACAGTAATATGTGTGGATTGACCAACCCTTTATTGCAGGGGGGACACATGTAAAACATGGTTTGGACACAACACCAGTTTGAATCGTCTTTAGTTTGACACATATCTGACATGATGCAATACAGACACATATGACATACCTCTTAGGATAGAACTTAAAAGTTGTATGTTCATGCATCATATTTTTATTTATTGCCATTTTTTTATTTATCACTTTTAGTTTAGACCCAAAAAGTCCTGTTGATGTGATGTACGTGATGAAATGAATTGAATCTTAATATCTTTATCAAAATTTCACATTTTCTTAAAAATATGTCCTTCACAATTGCTATTGGTAGGATTACTTTTTTCATTCTTAGAGGAACTCTTTATATCCAGATTTCTTAGGTTTTCATCCCTTATCTGGAATCTATGGACTGAACGTAATGAATGAAATGAATAAGTTTTTTTTCCCCTTGTATGGATAATAATAAAAAGAAGACATTGGTTTTAATTAGCGGTGGAACACTATTTTTTTTACTTGTTACTCTTTTCTTAGAATAAAATTTAAAGAAGGCGTATAGTTTTTGATTGGAATAAAGGTTGAGTTGTTGTTTATCCTTCTGTTTAAATGATAGCATCAGACTTGTTTAGATCGTGAACACATTAAGGGATATAGTTGCATATTGTTTTTATTAGGATGCTAATGCCCATTTATATTGTACCTATCCTTGTATTTTACATGAATGTTGCATGATATGGAGGACTATGCTCGTACGGCATTCATTGTCATTTTTATTTATTTAGCTACTGATTGTTAGTAATGTTAGATATTAGATTAGTTTACAGTGGTACAATGCTATATTTCATGTGATTAGTATATTAATTTTTTTATTGCATCATCTCTTGCTTTAATTATTTTTTTTACATTTCTATGAGTTGATAATCAGCTGACCTTGTGTTTATCATTGTAGATTTTTGCATTTGCTTCTACTAATCAATACTTTTGCACCTTTTTTTAGTTGGCAATGTTTCTTCCGCAAGCTGACTTAAGTGGATAATCACGAAAACTATGTTTATCATTTATCCATTTATATTTTTGGCAGTTGCTACTACTAATCCATTCTTATGGATTTTTGCTGCATTTCATTTACAAGAAAATTGTGATATCTTTATAGGAGAAATTGTGAAGGGACAAGCAAAGATGGCAAAGGGCAAACATGATAAAATTGATGATGAGGTGAATGTTATTACACCGGGTTGAGTCTGATGTCTGAATGCATTTGTGATTTTTTAAGAACTTTTTCATCTTGAACTTGCTTGAATCTGATGTCTAAGTGCATTGCGTTTTTCTAGAACTTTTTCATATTAAACTTGCAGCACTATTGGAAACAATACCATATCTTGTGAAAAGATGAGGTTTATGGTGTTTTTAAAGAACTTTTCATCTAACTTGTAGTATAATCTTACCTTCGTTATTGGAAACAATACCATATCTTGTGTGGAAGCTCAAAAGTCCTCCCTATGACTTGAGATTTGCTTTTCATTACTGTTGTTGATTTTCAACCCAAAACCTGTTAAGTTTATGGTGGGCAATTTTTGACATAACCATCAGCAATAACCTGCCACCTTTTACACTAGGCATATCTTCCATCTATTGTCTAGAAATCAGTTTTCAATTTATGTTTTTTCAGGGTAAGGCAATTTTTTATAGTCTTATTGCGAAAGAAGAGGAAGCTAAGAAGGTAAATATATCTTTACAATTATTACGTGGAAGGTTTACGACTTCTGCTTTATTGACATCATCCCAATTTTGTTACTCGTTTTTTAGGCTGCAGCTAGTGGAAAGAATCTACCTACTGAATCTCTCTCTCTCTCCCTCTCTCTCTGAAATCCCTTCGTTTCCCGCGACCACTGAGCGTTGGGGTAAGATTTATCTGTCTCATTGTAGGGTTTCTCTTTTCTGCATAATATTGTTGTCATTTCTTTATAATTTATTGTTTTGATCTATTCTTGGTTGAAGTATTTTTTTTTTTCATTTGTGTCTGGATCAAATGAAGAATAAAGAAATAATAAAAGATTTGGTTGTTTCCAGATCAAATGAAACCATTTGTCAACGGTCATGAAATATACGTCGATGACCAAATCAAAGTTGCTACTTTGACACGAACACGTTTATTAGGCAAAACACTGTTAGGACACGGCGACACGGTCATCGCCAATCTTAGTGTATTTGGAGTCTCTGTTCCATGTCTAGTATGTGTCCGACATGATGCGACACAAACGTGTCACTGATTGTTCTTCTTAGACAATCTGTTTCTATTCACTATTTATTCTGTTGCATAGCGTATTTTGGAGTCTATGCACCTTGTCTGATATGTGTCCGACATGATGCGACACCGTTATCGCTCCAATCTTAGTGTATTTTGGAGTTTCTACGTCGTGTCTGATATGTGTCTGACATGATGACACGCGGGCGTGGTGCTGATTGTTCATCTTAGACAATGTGTTTCTATTAATTTCATTTTTTTACATTTGCATTTGCTCACTAATATGATTTATAAATAATTGGTAAATGAGTGTCTTAGTTTGATATAATATCTATTGCAGGGGCACATATGTAAAACATGGTTTTGACACATCAACAGTTTGGATCGTCTTAGTTTGACACATGTCTGACATGATGCAACACGGACACATACCTCTTAGTATAAAACTTAAAAAGTTGTATGTTCATGCATCATATTTTTATTTATTGCTAATTGACTTGTTTTCAAGCAGTATATTTTAGTTGAATTAAATATAAGCTAATCAAGTTTAGGTAGAAAACTGAAACAAGATGCAGACCTTAGTCTTGAAAAAGTCCTAGAAAGTATCAAAAATGTCAAACACACAATTTATAAGACAAAAAAGAGGCCCAGTTTCCTAATCTTTATTGGGTACACGATCCTGCTTTCAAACTATTGGCCAAATAATGGCTTAATTGTACTTTGATACCCTCAACTATTTTCGTTTTTCAACTTGATATCTAAACTATTTTTTTTCAACTTGATACCTTGATTTTTTTTTGGATAATAATGCCCCTGCTCAAAATTTAAAACTACCCGCAACCCTCACTCCCCTCCGGCACCCCCTCCCCCTCCTGCTCCCCCCCCTCCAGCCCCTGCCCCCAACCTCTCCGGCCACCCGCCCTCGCACCTCCCCCCCTCCAGCCATCCCCCAACTCCCTTCCCCCCTCCCCAGCTCCCTCCTCCCCTCCGCACCACCCGGAGGAGGGGCAGACAGGGCTTGCGCTCTGGGCCCCAAATCCCAAGGGGCCAAATTTTTTTTTTTAAGTTAGTAATAGTAATAAATAATAAAACATTGTTATTTTGATTTATTCTTCAAAGTGCAAGGTCGGAAGAAAATAATTATAGCAATTCAACAAATAGGGCATGGCGCTTGGGAATTGGATAGCCGTCTGACTCTTTAATTTCAAAGAAAAACTAGTCTTCCTATCGCTTCAGATTTTCTTTTGCATTTCAGAGGAAAAAAAAGTTCTTCACGTCACTTCCGATTCCAGATGACCAACAATAGGTTTTTTTTTAATTGTTCATTTTAATTCTCTCTTCATTCTCTCTTTTGCTTATAATTAAAACACAAAATTTATAATTTTCTTCAATTTCTTCTCCTAGAATCCTTAAAAAGGATTCCGTGATGTAAGACTACGCGAAGAAGGCCATGACGACACACTCTCTCTCTCTGGCCTCTACTTGAGCCTTGACCCGAAGAGGAGACGAAAATGTGAGATAGAGGTATCAATGTGAACCTGATATTTTAGCAAGACTTCTATTTTGAGAATTGAAATATTTTTTAACTTTTGTTCCTCCTGATTTTGGCTTTATTATGTTTTTTGAGTTCCCTCTTTTGTTAATGACTGAGGACAATCTCTCTTTGCCCCCCATCTTTTCAATGAATAGTTCTATTGATGTAGTTAATTTTTCGAAAGTTCTAAGTTATATTTACATATAATCTACTTTGCACGGACACAAGCACAAACTTGAAATTTTGCATCTTTTAGAAATTAGGATACATATTGTTTGTATTAGATCTTCGGTCTTCTTTCGTAATCTCTCTATTTATGCACATTTTCATAGTAACTAAGTTTCAGTCAGCTTCTGTAGTATATTTAGCTCACTACGTGTTGTAAGTTATAATTGATCTCACATTGGTGTTGAATACCGATGAGCCGATGGCGATGAGTCTTTTCGTTTATCTTTGCACTTAAGATTTCACACTTAAAATTATACGTTGTTCCTAGTGTTGAATATCTTTTCGTAATCTTTGCACTTAAGCTTTCACAATGATTTGGTTTTCAAACTGAAATGTTTTGTAGCTTTTGTTCCTCTTGTAATTTTTAATCCTCCTGTTTTTTTTTTTTTTAATGTTTCTTAAGTTTCTCTATTGTTGATAAATTAGGCAAACAAGCCCATATATCTCAATCCTAGTACTGAAAAAACATAAACAAGAAATGTTAAATAACATATTGCATCGGAGATTTTTTTTTTTTTTAACTACAAAAGTACTAGTATTACCATTTGCTAGGATATATTCCTGATGCAAAATTTAAGGTTAGCTAGCATGAATCAGGCCTCAATTTAAAAGGGTTTACTTTGGTTTATTGTATCATGCAATTTTTTTTGATATTTTATTTCTAATATTTTTTTGAAGAAGGGGCATCATTTTGTATTTCGTCCTGGACATCAAAATGTTCTGGGCCGGCCCTGCTCCGGCTACCCGCACCCCCCCATCCCGCTCCCCCCTCCGGCCACCCAAGCGCCTCCCCCCTTCTCCCACCGCCCTCCTTTCCTGCCTCCACCCGCGCCCCCTCCTCTCGCCATCGACCACCGGAGTGGGAGGGGGGGGGAGAGCATCGCCAGAGAGGGAGGGGGGTGCATGGGGAGAGAGAGAGGGAGCCAAGGGTAGTTTCGGATTTTTTTTGTTTTAGATATTAAGTTGAAAAACTAAAATAGTTGATGGTATCGAGTTGTTGAGTAAAAAAGTTTTGGGTATTAAGTTGAAAAACTGAAATAGTTGAGGGTATCAAAGTGCAATTTAAGGTAACATAACCAAGGAGCACTCCCCAGATCCCATAAACTAGAAAAAATATATATCTAAATATAGAGGTAAAATGACAATAACCAAACTGCTATGGTTATGGGGAAAGGTAAAGGACCAGAGAAGGTAAAGGACCAGCTGCAAGGAGTTGCGTCGAAGTTTGAAATTTTGATCAAAGAACCCGTCTTAAACAGGTTTGGAACTAGAAAAGGAAAAGGATCAGCTACAGGTTTAATTTAAAACTACCTTAATGCATCTAAGCTACCTACCTCAATTCATATGCAATAGGGATGCATAGATAAAGCAATTGTTTGTCTTAACTGAATCCAAAGCTCTGCTAAAAGAGAATTCAAAAACTATAATCTAATTAGATATTATTGTAGAATTAAAAGAATGAAATGTAAAAATGTAAGAATTAGCAAAGGATGAGAAATCCAAAAATAAGGATGCATCAGTCAACAACAGACAACGGTGTTGAGAGTCTTGAGACGGCAGGGTTCCAACTTCCAATGGCACACAGGTAAGGGTTCAGTTCACACTAACCACAAAATCTTATCGAAGTCAAACATCTGAAACGACAGCAGGCGAAGATGTCAATGATTCTAGATTATATTAGAATACTACAACGTCAAACCTAGAAACCAAGGTTCACAGTATCGGTATCGGAATCAGTATCGGACTATTATCGGACTATTCCTATGAGTATTGGCATCGGCGATATCGGTAGTATCGGCGGTATCAGAATCGGTATCGGACTATTCCTACGAGTATTGGTATCGGCGATATCGGTAGTATCAGCGGTTTCGGATCGGAGTATCGGATTTTTTGGTATCGGAAAACAAATAATTATTAATAAATTATTTACATTTAAAGACATTATACATTTAGGCATAATTTTAAGTATTTTCAGTGTTGTTTCTTAGTAGTTTTGAAATTAAATGAAATAGTAGTCACCCTTACCGATTGGTTTACATACAATAGATTGATTTTCTTCTTTTATATGCTTTTACAACCTTTATTATGCTTTAAACTCTTGCTGATTTATCTTTTTCGTTTAATTTTTTTTTTTTTTGCCGAATTAACCGGAAAAGAGACCCCCAATGTCGATATCGTTCAGTATCGGGTATGGGTCGGTATCGGATCGGGACATGCCAAGCCGTATCGGTATTGACCGTATCGGATCCGTATCGGTCGATACTTTAAACCATGCTAGAAACAATGTAGAAGATATACTTGATTGGATGAAAAGCCAACAGCTTAAAGATCGAATTAGAAAGGCAATTATGAGTTGTGTTTGGACTTTGGATATCCATATCCAAAGTTTCAACTTGATACACGCAAATAGACCCCAAAAAACCATTTATATTAAGATACAAAAAGCCAGAAATGGAACTGAATCAGGAACATTTATCTCTGAAAATATATTACACATACCATACTTGAAAAGGCTTATTACATCAGAATTTCAGAAGGAAGACAGGTTTTGGTGATCATTACTGAGTCTTCGCTCCGAAATCAACGTGTCTACGAACTGGTGTGAGAGCAGCGGTACTAGTGATCAATAATGAACAACATACTAGAGAATTGTGAAATTTCAAACTAAATTACATATCCACTCACATGAATCTACAAATTACGGAAGATACAACCATTAGAATCACTAATTTACCACAACCATCTCCAAACATAAAAATTTCCGACTTTTATAGAAATCGCGTCTAAGTTTCACAAGTACTGTTTGTGGAATTTCTACAAAGACACCAACCTTATTAAAAAATCCTGATATTAGGGTTTTAGTAAGAAATAGAGCTAATTAATATTTTAAGGAACTCAATTTCTTCCAAAATCGATCTGAATCATCATAATCAGAAGCAGATCAAGATCAGGGTTAGGGTTTCGAACCTGGAGAGGATCTGCTTGCCGAGATCCTTCCTGAGATTGATCGCCGATCCGTACGTGACATTATTGATCATCCTCTTCTTCGCCTCCATGTTCCTCCATGCCTATACCACGAAGTAACACCAAAGGGGACATCAAAGTAGGGGTTTTCGTCCATGGTCCAAAAAAAACTACAACAAAAAAATTGGGGTTCGCTCACCGATTCTCGACTCGACTCGAGCGGGTGAGAGCCGACGATGTCCCCCTTGACTCCGTCCAGCCCGAGCCGAAGTATGTCGTGTGTTTGGTGCCCGGTTGGTTGGGTCGGTGACAGCGTCGGATCTCGACGAACTGGTCATCACTGCAGACAACAGATCTGAAGAAAAAGTAATACAAGAGAAAGAAAATGCAATGGAATAAAAAGAGGCGGCTAGGGTTCTAAGCTTTACTCATAACTGGAAAAAAGAACATAAAGGAAAAATTACAGATAAATGTAATTAGACTAATTCTTCATACTGATGCTCTGATACCCCTCCCTTTATATATTAAGGAGGTAATGACGGTTATTTAGTTTAATATTGTAGCTAATCCCCGGCTGAGCTGTCAAGCCAGGAGTGGTTGTTTAAAAGCTGAGCTGGACCGATAGGGAGAGCTGCCACCTATGCTTTTCTTCATTTGAATTCAAAAGACAAACAATGGCGGGAAGGAACTTAACTGAAAGAGAAGTTGGAGGTGCCGGACTCCACAGAGATCACTGAGCTTAGGAATTGATTCCTAACATCATGGCTGCCGGTGAGATCGTGAGTGATTAATTTCGACCCCATTGCTCTTCTTCTTCTTCCTTTAATTTAGGGTGTGTTTGGTAGGAGGGAAAAGTTGGAGGAAGGAAAATGGACGAGAGAAAAATGGGAGGAAAGAAACATCTCTTGTTTGGTATAAAAAAATTGGTTTTTCCTCATAATCTAAGAAAATCAATCATCCCAAAAATGGAGGGAAAAAAGCAGAAGGAAAAGTACATAGTCATCTTAATTTACAATTATACCCTATAGAAATTTTATTATTTAAATTAGTTCAAATAATTCAAATGGTAAATAAATATTGTTAGTTGGGGATATAATTGGTAAAATCTATATTTTTATTTTTTTCCATCCATTTTTCTTTCCATACCAAACGAAAATGTATGACTTCCATTTTCCTTTCATCCTACAAAACACAAATGAAGGAAATAGTATTTCATTTCCATATGGATGGAAAATAAATTTCTTTGGTTTTCCTTTCTTCCACTTTTCCATCATTCTTACCAAACAAGGTCTTAGGGTTTTTATATCTCTCAAGTTTTTTTTTTGAACTTAGGCCTAATCGCAACTTGATACTCTCGACTATTCCTATTTATCAATTTAATACCCTAAACTATTTTTTGGGTACAATTTGATACGCTGAAAAAGTTGGACCAAAATATCTTGTTTCAAACTTAAAATTACCCCCTTTACCACAGCCCCTCCCTCCGTCCCTCCGGCCACCCCCCCTCTCTCTGGTGTCGCCGTCGGCTGCTCGTGCGCCGAGAGAAAAAGGGGTGGGGCAGCAAGGGGGGTGGCCAGGGAGGGGGGCTGGAGGAGGGGAGGGGTCGGGATTGGGTGGAGGGGACGGGGGTGGACGGAGGGGGGCATGGTGGAGTTGAGTTGGGATAAAGGGAGTAGTTTTGTCTTTTTTAGAAGTTTGGTTATCAAATTGGAAATATTAAATAGTTGATGATATCAAGTTTTCGAGTAAAAAAGTTTAGGATATCAAGTTGAAAAAGTTGGACTAGTTGAGGATATAAAGTTGCAATTAAGACTTCATTTTATCGAGTACTTGAGGAGGAATAAAGTGAAACCCGACCGGTATTAGTCGCGGGTCCAGGGCTTACCCATTAATGTATTAACCTGATCCATTTAGAACCGGTCGGGCTAATCTTTGGTTAGTTGCAGTTTGAATGGTTTATTTTATTACAACTCACATACCTGGGGGGCTCGAATCCTACCGACCCCACCTGGTGTCCGCACTGCTTTCCACATGAGCTACAAACACTAGACTGTCAACTATGAATGTATTGACATCATCAAATAATCTTGGTGTTTGTCTTTAGACTAGTGTAAAATAGTCTTACATCGGCTACACCACAAAGTGGGTATCTCAATATAATGCTTTGCATGTGTTGAGGTGTGCACATGGGTTGTGGTGGTGGGGCACATATGGGTGCCATGTGGGGTATTTTCCTAAGAGGAAAAAGAATTAACTCCTCAAAGAAAGCATGCATGCTTTTTGTCGCTCGAACTCGGACACGGGCTCAAGGACGCAAAGTGACACATCGTGCATGCACGGGCACGGGCACGGGTGTAGGCGGACTAGTGCACGACTTCGCTGATTGCGAATGATCTGAAATATCAAACTTATTGTTTGGGTGTTGGTGTTTTTAGTCCCACATCGGATAGGAGAAGAGGTCGAGTCTTTATTCCTTTATATAAATAGAGCACCATGACCTTTTGGAGACATACAAAAATTTAATGAGAGAGGGAGTACGTTGAGTCCAGGAGTCCGGTCGAGTCACAAAAAGAGTTGACTACGAGCGTTCCAGAAGTTCTTGTGAACTTGCTGGATCCTGGGAGCAGATCGCTGTGGACGAATCTTGCTTTGAGCAACGATAATCTTTTTCACCCTAGCAAGAATTGTTTTTCTTTCTCTTCTTCCTCTGCGATTGCAAGGAAGAGCATAAGGTTATACTGTCAAGTTGTAATCATAATTTAGTAGTGGTTACTTAAAGGCTCCAGGATCTTTTTGAGAGCAAACTTGTCTGTCAGAATCTCTAAAATCCCAAAACTCATAATAGAGAGCAAACTTGTTTGCGTGAGGTCTCTGCTTCTTATCGTTCTACTCAGAATAAAGAGCAAACTTGTTTGTGTGATGTCTCTGTTTCTGGTCGTTTCAGAACAGAGATCGAACTTGTGCGCGTGAGGTATCTATTTTTTATCGTTCGACTCAGAACAGAGAGCAAACTTGTTTACGGGAGGCCTCTGTTTTCTGATCGTTCTTCCATCTTGATCTGTTTCGGAAATAACAAACGATGCTAGAATTATATCATTATCAACATTTGTTTAATGGTAAATGATGCAACTTGCACTATTTATCTCAATTACTATAGCATTTGTTGAATTAGCGCAATATCAATTACTGTAGCTTTTGTTGTAGGAGATTTTCAATTACATCCAACCAAATAATTCCTCATTAATTTTTGTATCTCTATGGTACAATTTCTCCATTCCTTATTATCCTAGTACTATATCAAATGTTTTATACTTATTCTTTGCAACACGAACCAATGTAGTCATCAAAATCACTCATTATTGTTAGAGCATTCACAGTAGGAGATGTTTCAAGTGTTACATTTTGACTTTAGTCATATTTTGTAGCACTTGAAAGCTGCATTGGGTACTTGTTCATACTTATAAATTGCTAGAAAGCTAAGAGACACTCCAGATTTGGAGTGTGTCCTAGCTACGCTACATTAATTCCTGGGCCACCAAAATTAATAGTTTTTACCAAACAAGTAAGAAAAAATAAAGAGGAAAAAGAGGGAGAATTTTTTTTACCAAACATAGAAGGAAAATAAAGAAGAAAAAAGCGGGAGGCAAAATAGTAGGTTAATTTGGAATATTTGTTTAGAGTATACCATTGTGTGTCAATAGCAATGAGACACTTGAAAAGTAATATTTTATACATTTTTTTATAATTTGGAGTGTCTCCACTGTGGATGCTCTTAGGTGTGAAGCTTTAAACCGAGAGATAGTAATTTAGATAATATTTTAATATGTCGCCATTTGATAAATAAATATAATTTTTTCTTGAAAAAATAACATTTATGCATTTGATCTTAAATGAGACTACCTTGATATGCTTTGTATTTAAACTTAAATTTAAATGAGACAATTTGGTGAATTTTCTATTATGTAAGAGCTATTCTTCCTGGTATATGAATCTCGATGAAGATACCTCTATAAATTCCTTCTCTAATTCGAATTTGAATCAACATGCTATAGTGGCTTTACTACTATGAAAGAACTATTTGTAGAATATTATATGCATATCTAAGATATAAAACGCATATATTTTTTGCTAGAATATCTAAATTTATATACACATAATAACTCAATAAAAACACAAACAAATATAAATTTACACAAACGTTAATCCCCATTCCCTCTCCCAACACTAGTGGCTCCCGCTCGTTGCAACTTCTCCGTCCTCCTTTTGACCATCCTTCTCTTCTGCACAGCCAACGATAATATGTACTGTAGAAGCAGGGAATTTCATGCGCATCTACAGGCGCATTCCTATGCGCTCAACCCAACCATGCGATCAACTCAAATGCGCCAGGAAGCTCAAACAGATACTTGGCACAACAAAGAAAAGTAAGAGTTTAAAGACATTGAAAAGAAGGCTTTTATTTCATATGAAAGTCTATTACATGTCTAAAGCAAGACTTTACAAATGAGAACTTCTACAAAAAAAGGTCCTAAAGATATAGCCAGGCGCAACAACTGCCATGCGTCCCATGCCAGGCGCATCATCCGTCAGGCGCATCACTCTGATGTCTCATCCAGGCGTATCGTCTCGTCATTAAGGCGCAGGCGCATCAGCACCAATCAGCCCTTGTGTAGCAGGAGGAGCTCTTCTAGCTCGATATAGATCGCGGCACGATCCCGATATTTGGATGCAACAAACACTATCACAAAAGCTCAGAGCGACGGAAAGACTGGGGCAACGCATCTTCACTCTCGGGAAGAGCTCGAGTTTGGCAGTTCGCCAAGACGGAGCTCCGGCCAAGTTCATCTTTACATCGAAATGAAAAGTGAAAGCAAAGCTTTCCCTCATGCAGCTATTTATAAGCACATGCAGCCTACACCCGAGTGCCAAATGGCCAACGTTCCAAATTCCATGCAATGAATTTGCATTAATAGCAAATACACCCGTCGCCTCGTATTCGGCTAAGTCAAGGCAACCATTAACATCTCGAAAAACTCAACAGGCGGGCCAAAGAGGATGCGACACATTGGCAGATGCGCCGTCGATATCATGCGCTCCCCATGGATGCGTCCAGATTGGCATTAACCAATACAACCATCTCCATCAAGCATTTAATGCTGAATGACAAAAGCAGCCCTGTGCAGAAAACGTAGCGCCGCTGATGTTAGCACCATCATTACACCTTGGGTCGACAACAATTGTCACGTGGCCGACCGATCATTCGTATGCGCCTTGTGGCCATGCGCCCAGAAGACGGCATGCGCTCCAGTGAACATACGCCCCCTCAGCTCACTTCTGATTTCAAGCAACAGAAGACAAAGCTCTGCATGCACCTCAAAAGTCATGCGCCTGGACTTGCTCATGGCTCCTAAAGATCATGAGACCAAGTCGTCTCCTCTGCACCTAATTCTAGGCGCACCCTGATGCGAAGCTCTACATGCGCCTCAAAAGCCATGCGCCCAAACTCGTCTATGATGCCTAAAACTCATAGACTAAATCGCCTCCATGCGCCCGATCCTAGGCGCACCCCGACAGATCACTCTCCTCCAAAACCGAGATCTTTGAGGCATAGGCATACGCCACGCGTTCTTTGACTCAGTTCTATTCAAAGAATGGGTGCTAACCACCCAAGATCTCAACAACCACCAAATCTCAGCAACTGCCACGTGTCAGCTCCTCCGCAGCCCAACGAAGCAGTTCAAGCAGATTCCACTACAACTCGAGGCGCATCGTCCATGCACCCCCGCCAGCATCGGCCATGTGGCGTCCCCACGTCCAGACGCATCCGACATGCGCGCGTAAGCAGCCAGCCTGCTATCTATAAATAGAAGGATCATTCCTTCACACACACGCACACACACACACACGGACAAAGAGAGATATACAGACATGCTGTTATATCCACATACGGAGGCCAGAAGTGACACTTAACGTCCACTTCTCCTCGCAACGCTCCGGTATCCAGAGCAACCCAGACCTTCAGAGAGTTCACGATCGTCGTCAGATCGTCAACGGAGTCAACATATTACCACTCGCTCCATCGACACGGTGCCCAGATAAAAACAAAAGTGTACTCCTAGGACTACGTCTAAGTCCTACATTTTACTCTGTTCTGTTTGTAATTAAAAACACCAATCCCAAAGAGTTTTAATGGCAAACAAGCTGGCGACTCTGCTGGGGACCTCTTTCTCCTTCCAACGAGAAATCTATGTCGCAAGCTGACGACATCAAACTCGGATCCTCCCACAAAACACTTGTGGTGCGCCTCAATCAACAGGCGTATGAGGAGTTCATCTCTAAAGGAAGTGCGAGTCCTTCGAAGCGGCAGCCAAAGCCGAAGAAGACCCGCCAAGTCTGGGTGCAAAGTCGATGCGCCTGACACTATCACTAAAGGGGATGCGCCACCGCAGCTGGCCCTTCCTGCTGACGTTCTCAGCAACAAGGATGCGCCCACTGGTGCCGTGCATCTGTCTGGGAAACGCAGTGTTGACTGCATTCCCCAACCGTCTTCTTTCCAGCCGAAGAAGATGCGCCAATGTAGCAGTAGTGCAACCAATCTCCAGCACATGAGCTCTGGTGCGCAGGAGAGAACGTCTGTCTTCAATAGACACACTTGCTGTCATGGCGAGGCACAATTGGATTCTGAGTACTATGGGCCTTCGCGGGCTAGTACAAAGAAGTCCAAGGCAGCACATGCCATGCGCCACGAATGTGCTACGCCAACAGCAAACGAGAAGCATGCGTTCAAAATCATGCGCGTTGCTGATGGTAAGCTGTAGAGAGTCGACTCGGGTGCATCTGTGCCAGAAACGGGTCGACTCCCAAAGTCCCTGTCCCGTTTGGGCGCATCTACTGCGTTTCGAACCAAGTCTGGCTGGTCAACTGCAATAATGAGTCCATGCGCCCACTTGGGTGTTACGCATGAAGTGGACTCAAGTTGCCATAAATGTTGTTCCTCTACCAATGATCTGGGCGTATCTCATGCGCGTGGACCAGATCAGGGGGTATAGCATTCACATGACCACCCTGGTGCTTGGCCTTGCCATGCACCTGATGGGGGTGTTAAAGTGAAAGTCTTCCATCATGATTTGCGTAATGTGATCAGTCACAAACGCAGATCAGGAGAGCTGACCAATAAGCACAACTGGAAATTGCTGAGAAACCCAATTTCGGGGTGGACTTTTATGAAATGTCCACCCACTGCATAAGTTTTATGAAATACCCAGAATTAAGTATTTTCACGTTAAATATTCCAAGATTCCCTTTTAGATGTCACCCGCTGGGAAATGCTATTTTTATAATACCGAAACTACCCCTCCGCGCGAATTGGTCATCTATATGTATTTGAATTCAAAAAACTCAGATCTGGATTGCGATTTTCGTCTTCTTCTTCTTCACGGAAAATCTGAATTCCATTGCTCTCATATTCAGCAGAGATCGCAAAAATCGTTCGTAGTTCGGTGTGTTTTTCTTCAGTCGAACTCAGATCATCGCTCGTCATCATCATCACCATCATCATCATCTTCATCGTGGAGACATTTGAAGTTTTTCGACGATTAGGTCAATTGTGGAGAGAAGATCTTTCTTCTTCTTTTCCATAAGAATTATCATCGTTTTGAAAGAAGAACGAAACTCTTTATTCATGAAAAAACTAAATTAACGTTTTAACACTGTAAATGACCATTCTTCGTGTAAACTAACACGGAGAATGCTATTCTTCGTTTTATTTAAAACGGAGAATGCCGTTCTCCGTGTTTCTAACACGGAGAATGACGATTCTCCTGCGTTTTAACACTGGAATGACCATTCTCCGTCTTAATTAGGACGGAGAATGACCATTCTCCGTCTTATTTAACACGGAGAATAACATTCTCCGTCTTATTTAACACGGAGAATGGCATTCTCCGTCTTATTTAACACGGAGAATGGCATTCTCCGTGTTTCTAACACGGAGAATGGTCATTCTCCTGCGTTTTAACACTGGTATGACCATTCTCCGTGATAAATTACACGGAGAATGGCATTCTCCGTGTAAATTAAGACGGAGAATGGTCATTCTCCGTTTAATTTAGCACGGAGAATGGCCATTCTCCGTCTTAATTAGGACGGAGAATGCCATTCTCCGTTTTATTTAACACGGAGAATGACATTCTCCGTTTTATCTAACACGGAGAATGGTCATTCTCCTGCGTTTTAACACTGGAATGACCATTCTCCGTGTAAATTAAGACGGAGAATGTCATTCTCCGTGTTACTAACACGGAGAATGGTCATTCTCCGTGTAAATTAAGACGGAGAATTCCATTCTCCGTCTTACTAATACGGAGAATGACCACCCTCATGTGAAAATTAACATTTTTCGTGTTCTAAACGGAGAATGGCCATTCTCCTGCATTTTATGGTCAGCTGGAACTTTGGAGGGCCATAACTTTTGACTGGGAGGTCGAAACGAGGTCCCGTTTGTCGCAAAATGAGCGTATCGTCGAGGAGACTGAAAGTAACCGCTCCACCGTTAGACGGCCTTCCGAAATTTTAGAATCGCAAAAAAATGATGTTTGGACCTCCGTTTTAGCACTTTTGCCGTTCGTCCCGGTCTTTCCGAAATTTTCCGACGAGTTTTTAAAGATTTTTGAGGAGAAAACCTAGATTCGAAAGTGAGCAGCGTATGAAAGAAGATGGAGTATTGAAACGTTTTTTTAAGAGCAGTTTTGTGGGTGTTTCCAATAAATTAAAAGGAAGGGCAAAAGGGTCATTTGGAACCCGCTTTGGATAAGTCTCTCTAATTCTGGGCACGCGATGAAAGTTTTTTTAGCGGTGGGTTTTACATAAAACTTTTTTAGTTTTTGGGCATTTCATAAATCTTCCCTAAGCACAATGTGTCCTTCGCAGGGCACACTTGTGCTATGGTCACCATCAACTGCTATTGTTGCAAAACAGCGGCTCCACCGCAGAGGTAGTCCGTGTTTCAGCGATTACAAACTACGACACATATCCGACGTTGCCTCAGAAAGAAAGGGCCAACCGAAGACAGAGTGGAACCCAAGGTCGCTTCCTGTCATGTTGTCTCCAATTCCCACTCATCCGTGAGAAAGACAACCATCAACTCCTCAGCCTCTGCATTCATGATTCAACTGAGGAAGAACAAAACAGTAGTCCTGTCCCCAGGGGTGTACGAACGCACCCGAGGAAGGATCAATGCCCTGGCAGAAACAACAGCCGGGGGTGGTCAAGCCTCTGACAACCCTTCCCTCGAAGATGAAGAAGCGCTTCGACAAACCGACCTTGACGTAGCTGGGGGTAGCCAATACGAGGCTTCAGAAGAAGAAGCCCCTCCACAAGAAAGCGAGGTCGAAAGCGAAGCCTCGACCGATCCATCCACTTCCACCTATGTCATGACAGCCTACATGGCAGGGGGTGGTGACGAAGGAGAATCAGACCCTCCAGCACTAGACGTCGTGCAGCGCATAGATACTCTTGTGGGGAGTCTCAAGACCCTCTCTTCCTCCATGCAGATCCTGACCCAGGCGGTGTTCGACATTCGAACCACTCTGGTAAAGGCACCGGACTCCATCCCAGATCCAGGGGCCAAAGGAGAATCAAGTATACCCCCTCAAATGGTATCTTCAGGGGCGGAGCATCACACCGCACCGCGAGCATCAGCTCCTTCCAATATACAGCTTCAGGCCGTACCGCCTTCACTTGCTCCCAGCTCGACATAAGACTTGGTCGAGATGATCAGAGACCTGCGTGAACGCTTCGAGGCCCGAAATAGGCAGGAAGAACGTCAGAAATTGGGGCTTCCTCAACCCAACCCTCTTGAGTGGAACAAGGTGGTTTATCCTCCCAAATATAAACCACATACACTGACGCCATACGACGGGAAGGGTTCTCCTAGGCGGTACTTGACCTACTTCCAGTCTTAGACGGAACATCTCCCAAAGGAAGACGCCCTACTCACGAGCCTGTTTGTCGGAGCTCTGAAGGGAGTCGCCTATGACTGGTATTGTAGTCTCCCTGACAACTTCATATCATCCTTCGATGATTTGACACGCCTCTTTCTCGATCGGTTCTACGATGGCGGGAGAGACGTGACCATGTCGTCTCTAATAGAAGTGCGGCAGACTGAAAAGGAGACCGTTCGAGAATTCATCGAGCGTTTCCGACAAACATGCCTAAGGTTGCCTCCAGGCATGCCGGAACATGCACTCATCGACTCCTGCAGCATGAACATGATCCCCGCGATCAAGCTCTGGCTCAACTCCACTCCCCCGCCTGATTGGTGTTCGTTGATCATTGAAGCTGAAGCTACTGAGAAGAAGGCGCGTAACGCTCGCCTTCTGGGGGTTAACTTTCCCACCTTTGACGACAAAGGGAAACGGCCTGCGACCATCAGTAGCAGCCGCGTAGCGAAAGGGAAGCAGGCATTGACTATCAATGCGTCTAACAACACGCAAGGTCCTGCCCAGAGGCTTCCTCCTGCACCAAGGCCGAAGATGGTCTACTCCTTCAACGATGAAGATACCTTACAACTCTTCAAGATGTTGAAGCAGAGCGACAAAATCAAGTTGCCTGATCCCAAGCGTCCTGATGAAGTGGGCAGAGTCGGCGACCCGAGGTATTGTCACTACCATCGGTTCGTTGGGCATCCAAAAGGTTGCTACATCCTCTGTAATGCCCCAGTCCCAAAATACTTAGGACCAAGTACGTAGACATGTCAGCTGCATACATACGAAGTATACTCCAATGTATGGAATCCGCGTATGTATACATAAGCTGCAAAATGTAGTAAATCATGGCACACTAAATCTCATCCACCAAAAAAATGAATAAAGATATAAAATCAACTTTGAGTGGTCATATCATATGTACAATCGTTGGGCGGAGACAAATCCGCTACCAACTAGTTTGAAGAAAAGAAGTACATGAAATATGAAATGATTTAGTGAAGGTAGCAAGAAAGATCCAAGACACGTCATCTTCGAAGGAATGGAGAAGATCACGACCTCGACTAGAATTATTGTAGAAGACAAGAGCACACACACCTGGAGAAATCACCAGGTCCTCAGAGGGACGTAACAAGACACATAATATTATGCCATAAACTGAATATAAATAGCTCAAGAGAAAAGTACATATGCCTAAACAAAATAAAGATCCCTAACCATTCTATGTGAAACCATGCACTTTGAAGACAACGTTCCACACAGGAGCTTTCCAAAAATAGAGGCAAGGCGCGTTAGCGTTTCAACCGAGGCACTAGTGGCATGTAGAGAAAAGTAAATAAGTGCACGACACACTAGCTCTCGGTTGATTCACTAATGACAGCTAAAGGAAAGTAAATGCATGACCCATTAGCACTCGACTGAGTCACTAAGGGCATCTAGAGGAAAATAAACGAGTGAAAGCCCCTACGCCTAATAGTTGTCTTCTCCCATCCCATGCACTACACGTGCTGTATTCACATCACGATACTGCTAATAAACGCTAAGATCTCTAGACATGCATTATACCAAGGACGGTCTTTTAACTCTAGGTTAATGCATAAAAAAAAATAGAATATAGTAATTAGCATCTACATACGGTTTCTGAAAGCACAATTTTTATATTTGCTAAAAATAAATAATAAGTAAAAACATGCATGATATTGAGCAAGTAAATAAACAGTAAAGACAAGGTGTCTTGCCTGGGGTGACACCTGGTGTGGTGCGATGATCAAGGTGGCACAGCATATGACTTCGTTGTTGCAACTAAGCAAGACAGCCTCAGATGCTGGCATGGATAGTTCCATCGGGTCCAGAACGGTCAAATTAGTTAGGGTCGACATAAGGTAGTCTCGAATTTGCGAGGGAATAGGAATAATGGGATTAAGTCATGGACATGAGGATAATCAAAAGAAATTTGGATAAATGCGTTTTTAGAAAATATTTTATAATACTTGAAAATGTATTTTATTAACCCAAATATTTTTATAAGTAGTAAAATCATTTTAAGTCAAAAATTATAGTTTACCTAGTAACATATTTTATATAAATTCTTGAATATATATTTTATTAGTCGAATTAGTTTTTGGATAAATACCTGAAAATATGAAAATCGTTTTTTTGGGCTAATACTTTAAGATTTGTAAAAATAGCATACTTAGATAGGAGGCTATCTTTTTATTATTGAAAATATATTGAAATCTAGAAAAATCACCTTAAGGCAAAACTATAAACTTTTGTTAATTATATATATATATTTTAGATAATACTTAAAATCTAGAAACACTTTTAATGCTAAAGCTAAATTTTGTGAAGAAATAATATATGTCAGATGTTGAAAATTTTATTCATGAATATAATCATAACAATATAACTAATAATATTATTGCTACAATTACTTAATAATGATACTGGATGTAGGTACTGTACATACTTACAACCATAAATAGTATTTTAAATCAAAAGAAAAAAAACTAGGTACTATATTATAGTAAAACTGATAAGAATAATACGATGATACTACTGCTATTAAATAAAAGTTTTATAACTGCCAGCTGTCCTCTCTTACAATAAGAGACATACACAAAAAATATTAAATATCAAGAAAGCTTAAATGAGAAGGAGAGAAGGGAACAGATGGAGAAATGAGAGAGTTAACTTACTCGAAGAGGGGGCCGGGTCTTGTGTGTAGATGAGAGAAAGTAAGAGGGTGAGAGAGTGAGAGGAGGGAAGAGAGTTGGAGAGGGGACGATGGGTGCGGCTCCCTGCGGAGGTGCCACGGGTGTTCGGCGCGGAGGGAGGCCGGTACGGGTTTTGTGCACGGCTCGGTCGGGCGGTCGAGATTCGAAGAGGGGGCTCAGGTGGTTATATCCGGAGGCCGCGACGGTGGGAGAAGGCGCTGGAAAATGCGGTGAAACGCGGCAGAGTGAGGCGCTCAAGCCGAGGGGGAGCTGTGGGAGGCGCGCACGCGTGGACTTCCCTAGGGGACTCCGGCGCCAGGGCGGCGGCAGACACGTTCGTGGATACGCCGGCTCGCCGGCGGACAGCACGGACATGGGCGCTCGGCTGGAGGTACGTGATGATGGTTATATTTGGTTTTGAGGGTGGTGGTAGTAGTTGACTGCCGGGATTTTGGGCTTATGATGTGTTGGGGTGTGTCCGACACGAGGAAGTTATGTATTTGTAATAGACGGAATAAGATTTTGGATGGACACAGACACAATGCACAGCCTATTTGGGTGGAGAAATTTGTCTTGTAGAATTTATTGTGGAGAACTCAATGGGAAGCTCCCCTATATATAGGGTTGAGGAAATCCTTAGTAGATAAGGATTGGACCCAAATAGATAATTCCTTTTTTTAATCTAAATTGAATTAAAACAATTTCATTCAGATCTGTATCACTTTTAAATCTATATAATATCGAATAATGATTCAATCTTATTCAAAAATCTATATAGAATTTATTTAATAAAATCACCATCCAATTTATTTGTGATAAACTAGTTTAAAATTTACTTTTTATAACTTGAAAAATATGCTATAATATTAATTTCGAAAATCACAATACATATTTTTAAATATTGATAGGAATATTTGGAATTACTCTTTGTATAATAAATAATTAAAGTGTCAAAATTATGAATAATACTTCAAAATATCTTTGTAGTAAAATTAAGATAGATAATCATAAAATAAATTTTGAAAATTTAATTCGTCTACACGAATCAAATTTCTTGTACTTCGTATTTAACTAGTAAAAATATCTATATATATATTATTTTTGAAATTGGTATAATTAAATAAAAATTGCCACTAGTGCGACGGTAATTTCTATTTCAAACAAAATAAAATATTCACTATACTAATATTGAAATGAACTGTATGTTTTCTAAAATCCATAAACAAAACGTTTTCAAAATATGTACCGCGCACATATTTGCACTCGACGAAATTTCGTGCGCGACGTTCAAATTCGAAAACAAAAATCAATACCAAATAAAAATTTTAAAATCATAGTGAAAATTTAGGGGTTTTACATCCTCAAAGACTACATACAACGCATGATCAATGTGAACCTCATCTCAGTCGACTACGAGGAGAAGACTGTCTCGGCCAACATGGTGTCGCTCTAGTTCGGCACCTTACCGCCTACTACAGTTCAAGATGGCGTCGTCCCCATCCCAAAGGCGACAATGGAAGTAGTCAACCTTCCACCAACTCGCGACAATGTGGGTTGGCTGACACCCCTCACAACATCCAAGGGAGAGATCATGTGGGTTCACCCGGATCTCGTTCCAGAGTTGACTCAACCAGGGGTACCCTCTACCTCCAAAAGCAAAGGCAAGAAGACCAAGTCTTGCCGAATGGTGACTTCCTCCCTTGAGGAAGCACTGCCCGTACAAACACGTTTACAGCAGAACGTCCAGTCAGAGGAGGCTCCATCCGAAGTGACGCCTCCTAACATCACCACAACTGTCCCAGGAGAAGGTTCATTCCAACCTCCTGCAGCTGACAAACAAAAGCAGAAGGAGGCCCGCTTCGACACGCCTCTTCGAAAAGACAACGCTCTGGGGTTAGCCAAGCCCCACAACTTCGACATACTGGCACAACTGGCCACTACTCCAGCACAACTTTCCCTATTCGAGCTCCTCCGCCTATCCAAATATACTCGGAGGCTCTCTGCGAAGCCCTGAAGGATGCCGAATCTTTCATCATTCATGTCAAGCAGCCCGACGATGATCCTACAGCATGTCCGCACTGCCATAATGTGGGGGAGATCATCCCCAACATCACATTCACTCAACATGATATGTTGCTCAAGAACAACAGGCACAACAGACCCCTGTATTACACAAGATATGTTGGTGCCATCAAGGTGGATCGAATGCAGATCGACCCTGGGTCTTCTCTCAGCATCATCCCCCGAACTCTACTTCAGACGCTGGGGATCCCGATGCATCGCTTGACAACGTCTTACACTACCATCAGTGGCTTCAATGCCAGTAAGAGTGAGCCGCTGGCAGTGTTGTAAAAATTCCTCTAGGCGGCCGACTAGTCGCTAGTCGGCCGCCGCCGACTAGACTAGGGGCTAGTCCCCGACTAGTCACTTGTCGGCCATCGTCGACTCGATTAGGGGCTGGTCCATCCAAAAGTTAGCTAAATTGGTACTAGTCTGGTCTGCCGTCGACTTCGTCAAGGCAGCCGTCGTCCGTCGTTGACTCTTTACTTTGTTGCTGTCTTTTTCTATTTTTGAAAAAAGTGACTAGCCTACTCTTTTTTATTTTTACTTTTGCTTTGTTATCTCTTTGCTATTGTTGTTATGGCTCTTTTTTTAATTTTTGCTTGTTACTTTTTTTTGCTTTTGCTTGCTACTACGGCTGTAACTCTTCGTGCAAAATAGTAAGTTGTTAACATATTATTTAAATATTTATCGAAATAGAAATTTATGCAAAATAATGAATAAGAAAATGCACTGTAGTCTGCGATAATTAAAAGTTCAACAATTAACATATTTTTTTTAAAAATATTTTTATAAAATATTACATATATATATATATATATATATATATATATATATATATATATTCATTAAAAATTCTAAACCGACTAATCCGACTAGTCCCCGAGTAGTCCGATTAATCCGTAGTCCCCACGAACCGACTAGCGACCGACTAGCGATTTTTACAACCTTGGCCGCTGGGGAAGATCCGCTTGAAGTGTCACATCGGCGATCTGCTATGTTGTGGATGCAGACGTCAACTACAACATCCTGTTGGGACAGCCGTGGATACAAGAATACATGGTGGTGTCATCCACTCTCCATCAATGTATGAAATACGTGTCCACCGGCGGCATCATCCGAACAGAGTTTGCTGATGTCGATCCCTTCAGAGGGATTGAAGCCTTCTTCACCGACGCTGACTTGTACAAATCAATTCATCTCGGAGATGATGCCAATGACGCTGATGACGAGGCAGAAGCTGAGGTCGAAGCTGACTCAGAGGCAGACATTATAATCAACATTACCCTAAAAGTGCGACTCAAAGGGAGGCTGCCTCAAACGTCGGCCCTATTGTAGTCAAACTCCGCAGGAAGGCGCCGGCTTCTCCGGGCAGAACATCCAACGAAGCTCCGATGAAGATACACCTCAAAGGCAACCCCCCTCAAGTGGCGGCTCCTCTCGTTGCCAATCTACGGGGAAAGGCTCCAGCTCCCGGCACACCAACTGAGGCTCTCCCCTTAAGGTGAATCTCAAAGGCAGACCTCCTCAGTTGTCGGCACCCGTCAGGCCACAAGAGAAGACCTCGGCGTCCTTCTCAGCACAGTCCCAGGAGCCAGCACAGGACAAACTCCCGAAAAACTCTCCTGAACCTCCCAAGGCTGCTCCAGTTCTCATCGATGAAGAACTTGGAGAGTACATATCGGCTAATGTCGATGTCCCATCCCTCGATGATGTAATCCCTCGGAACAAGATCCCGTATTTTATCAATAAGAGAGTGTCTTTCAATTATTCTAGTCTTCCACATTGGAATACCGTGTACACTCTAGATAATGCTCTACAGTTGTTGCAAACACAAATAACGACTACGAGTCATAAAAATCGAGTCCTCCTGTACCAAGGAGTCGGCTACATAGTCCCGCCTCGGAACAATGACGAGAAGCTTTGGCAAAGTCGAGCGTCACCAAGACCTCCCACCGACGGAGCCAGAACCTGACACCGGCAGAATGCAAATCTACCGATACAACGATCGAGCCAAGTATCTCATCCAAAAGATGGGTTACAACCTGAAGAGCGGCCAAGGTCTGAACTACGACAAAGGTCGACGCCTTCCTTTACGACTTCCAGTGCCAAAAGGGAAGCCGCAAGACTACTATCACCGTACCCGACGGGGGATAGGCTACATCACGCCTCCAACAACTCCAGAAGAATCAGAAGCAGAGGATGTCATACATTCTCACTCATCTGAAACTTCAACTTGGGACTCCGACACCAGCATCGGCTCAGTCTTCAGAAAGGTGCTGTCTGCCAACTTAACAATCGTACTTCCTATCGACGGCAAAACCTCAGGGAAGTTCCACTCTTGACATCTGTCAAAAATATACTGCCTCTCCCCAGAGAGATGACTGGTGAACTTGACCAAACCAACTTCACATCCCATCTTTTGAAATCATATGCTTCTGGAACCCAGCCGTTTCGTTGCATTCTATCCCCAGTAGAAGAACAACCACGTCCACATTACCTCTGAGTTGCCTTTCTACACCTCATCAAGCAGGATCCTGCACCGTGTAAGATCATGCTTAAGGCATTGTTTACCACGTCCACATCACCTCTGAGTAAACATTCCATACAACAATCCTTGTGTTGTTGCACCATAGAACATCAACGTCCATATTACCTCTGAGTTGTTCTATAAACCCCCACAGAGTTCACTCCTACCATGTCCATATCACCTCTGAGTAGGAAAACTCTACTATTTTAGTCCATATTTACTATGTTCACATTACCTCTGAGTAAATATGTTGGTTCTCTCTTTCAACTTATCAATCCGTATCTAAAACCAAGGTACGCCAAGGATGATAAGTCCACATAAAACCCCCAGTGGAAGTACCCCATATTTACCACGTCCATATTACCTCTGAGTAAATATGTTGGGTCCATCATGCAACTTATTATCTGCACCTAGAAACCAAAGTGCGCAACAAATAATAGGTCCACAAAAATCATAAAAGATTGAACAAATCAAAGGGTTCTTTATTTCTTCAACAAAGGAAATAACAGAGCTACTTTTCTCAAAACCTACATCAAAAGGGAGACAGAAGTGTCTCCAAAACAAACAAAAATAAAGCAAAAGAACTAAGGATCGGCAATCAGTTCGTCAACCCGACGCTACAAGTCTTGAGCCTTAGTCTCCACCGTCGCCAAAACGCGACGCTCAGCTTCCTGGCGTATTGGGTACCTAGCCTCAGGAGCAAGGTCGGCGGCGAACTGATCGTCCAACTCCTCCTTCTGACGAAGCAAGAAGGCCGCATGGCGAGTGCACCTCGCCGTCTCCTCCATAAGTTGGACATGTTCGGCCTGTGCCTGTTCGGAATTAGCCAGATGTCGGGCTCGCTGCTCTTGCAGATGACGAATCTGCACATCAACTTCCGCGAGGTTGACCTTCAGGGACTCTCGCAGTTTGGCCTTCTCCTCCATCGACGAGGATAAACTCTCTTGTCTACAACATCGGCCATCTCTTGCGCCCAGGTAGCCATGGTGTCAGAGTGAGTCGACTCAACGGCAGCCTCCAGCTTACTATGCTCTTCATCAATCAAAGAAGAAAAGTCGTTTCGCCGAATGTTCCGGAGTACTGTCAGGCAAAGATCGAGCTCAGTCATAGAGGCTTCCAAGATCTCGGCCATATGGCATGGCCTTGGTAACTACGGGTCTGCTGGATAAAAGGAAGCACCATGCGCCTCGCAGTCGCAAAGCTTCCACCTTCGTCCAACACAGCCGACACCCTCCGTCGCAACATCTTGTAGACGGCCTCGACCATGAATCTTACGTATTCATCTGCATCAGCCAGCACTTGAGGCGTCATTGCAGGAGTTGCCGGAGCCGCTACAAGAGCCAAGGGGGCAACTCCTGCAGTAGCTCCTACACCTGAGGTTGAGGGCGCAGTCGCCGCTTGGCTCGCAGGAGCCTCAGATCTTATATCTTCAGGAGAAGAAACCGGAGTCTCGGTAATCACGACCTCTGAACCTCCCTGAGGACCCGATATCTTCCCCCAGGCAGGAGGGAGAAGGGGTGCATCTTCCACCAGAGGGCTCTTACCCTTATTTAAGTGGGCATCAGGCAGCCCCACAACAGCTGAGCCTGCCACAGCAGTCCCGGCAGCAACATCGGCAGCATGAGCGTATCCTCCTACCGTCAACGGAGGGTTTTTGGCATCGGGCGAGAGAACAGATCCTCCCGCCTCTTTTCCACTTAAACCCGGAGTAGGACGCGACAATCGAATTACTCCCCTTCATCAATATCAACTCTCGGGACAGGAGTCGGACTCGGCAGGCGAGTAATGTTACCCACCGGGGCAAGAACAAAGCTAGACAATGGAGCAGCCTTTGAAATTGGGCTCTCCAAAGCCTCCCCAAGAGAGGCTTCAGCGGCCGACTTCTCAAAACATTCCTCTCTGCTTATTTGGGGATCATCCCCAGCAACATCTTCTCCAGGAACATCGTCTGGGGAAGACGAGTCCCATTCTTCCTCCTCATCAGGAGGGGCTTGTCTCACAACTTCTTTTGAGCCCCCCGAGCCAGTTTTGGGTAGCCCCACAGTAGATTGCTTCACTCCCTGTGAGGACTCTGCTCCACCGTAGCCTAAAGTACTGGGGACTTCCACGGTGACAACATCATCCAAAGTCTCCTCCACAGGAGACGGCGCGATTGGAGGGACACGCTCATCAGGCGAGCTTGCCACTTCTCTTGGTTGACTTGGGCCCGGTTTTGACGACCGAGGTTTCCTCTTCTCTTGCAAAAGAAGAGACATATAAGCGAAAGAGGAAAGAACCGAACCAGATTGATGACAATACACATACCATTGCGGGAGCTGGTTCTGCAGGAGCCGTCGAAGGCCGCACCTGCGTAGCTAAGGCCTTCTTGGGTCTTTTCGGGTCAGATGAATCTGCCACCGTCGGAGCACGTCTCTTCGATGGTCTCGCCGAGAGATCCTCTTAAGAGCTTCCTGCCGGTGCCACGGGGGTAGTCCTGTATGCTGTCACTTCAGGAGGATGATAAGCTCGAGCCGTCGCCAGCATGCCGTCCGAAGCCTCGAGCTGTGTATCGGCAATGAAAGTGGTCTCCCGGTCAAATCCAACGGGAACGGTATTCATCGCGCAGTAAAACTTCGCGGCGGAATACAATATATGTGGCTGGGGTTGCGGACCGGCAGCGTGAATCGCACCCCCGTGCACCCGACATTGTAATATTGCCCCCCTCGGGCACCATCCAGTAAACTCCCAACGAATCCCAGAGAGCTACTGGGGTTTTTCAACATTAGTTGGGTATAGCCGAATTGGCATGCGAAGCGACTGGGCAAATATGGCTCCAAGAAGCAGCAATTTCGATTTCGATACACAAGGTGTGAAGGCCGGATGCTCTGTAGCTAGTGGAACCCCCATGGCGCCAAAGAAATTGCATCTTCGTCGGCATCTTCCAGCTCCTCATCCGCCTCACAACCATCAAAGGTTGGAGCGACCTTGGTAATCTCCCATCCTTGGAGATAAGACAGAACGCTCCTACAGACGGGTACCCCAGTATGCTACCACTTCCACCTGTAGAAGCGACGGATAAAAGCGTCGCCTTCCTCGTGCTCCTCGGCCGACCCAGGAGTCATTATGTTCGGGTGGTGCAGAATCAGCCACCCCATCAGGTAATAGAAGGTCTGCTCCGCACGAGGGAAATTGCCCATCTTGTCCTTCTCACCTATCACATCATCGGTGGATTCTCTCAAACCCAGCTTCAGGTTGCACACCATAGCGGGAAGCAGAGCGAGAGGATAACCAAAGACCAGCTTCACAGCCGGCAAGATAAGATTCCTGGATATCCTCTCCAAGGAACCGGACCCACCGGCGAATACATGGTCACGGAGCCATAACATCAGAAAGGACGCCAACACGGCCTTTGGAGACATCATATGAGCACAGTGCCAGAAGCAGCTATAGATGTGCTCGAATGGCTCCCGATCCTCGTTTTCAAGAGGATTCTTTTCATTAAGCCTAGACATCTCAGCGAGTACCTCAGCATGGGAGAGCCCCTGAGGAGTCATAAAACGGATCCTCGAACGATCCGCCAAGTCTTGCTTGAAGACATACTCCTTCCGAGCATTCACATAGGGCTGCGCCCCGCCTTTTTCCCTGCGCTGAAGCAGGTAATGATGGCTCGCGACCTCCTTGAAGACCGCCATCATCTCAGAGTTCTTCCCTTCCAAAGCCAATAACTCCTCGTTCGAAGGAAAATACTCCTCATAGGGTTCAGACCCCCAAGGGAGCTGCGAGACCTCGTACATCTCGTGTAGCGCCAGTCCTAACTCCCCCACGGGAGTGAAAAAAGTGCCGGTGTGGGTATTGTACATCTCCAGAAGAGCGAGAAGCATGTGCTTATTCAGGTCTATGGCCGCCTGAGTAGCACGAACAGCAGCAGTAAGACCAATCTTTCTGAGATCGGTTCTAAATTTCGTCAGAACCCAAAGGGTAAACTCGTCCCACTTCTGCATATAGTGGCACCAACCCTCGACCCGAAACTCTTCCTTCTGGTACGATAGCTTGGCCGACGCCAGGCGATTGACGAAGGTTGAAGCATTGAACGCAAAGGTATCGGTAGGAACATCACTATAGATACCCCCGGGACGCAAAGTTCGCCAATGATAAAGAGGTCCCGGCTCGCGTAGCCGTCAAGGTATCCCTCTGGTTCGAGGAGGTGTCGAGTCGTATAGTGCTAGCCACGGCTCCTCCTTGAGAAGGAGTGAGTTTCCACTCCATCCTTCTCTTCGAAGCAAGACTACGGAAGGCCGTCAAAGGCAATTGGCGCCCCGCTTG
This sequence comes from Iris pallida, assembly GCA_029216955.1. Classification (NCBI taxonomy): domain Eukaryota; kingdom Viridiplantae; phylum Streptophyta; class Magnoliopsida; order Asparagales; family Iridaceae; genus Iris; species Iris pallida. The sequence goes on from JANAVB010000400.1 coordinate 7,201,262, forward strand.
CTTGATATACATGTTTACGCCTCTGGCTTTGAAGAACCAGTCCTCCCCGATCTTCAGCACCTTCGCTTTGGCAGAAGTCAGGCGGTCTCCGAACATAAATTCAGGTTTCAAGAAACACTCATTCTCAGATTCAGCAGATTTGAGTCTCCCTCTCTCCATCATGCCCTGGAGGAAAGTGTGGTACTGCTCGCGAATCTGGGCCATCCTCTCCGGAGGCTGATCCAACATAATAGTAGCCTTGGCCGGGTTCACAACCTCCTCATCAAAATCTACGCCCAGATGACAGAGTGTATGGTCCAAAAGGACTTCGTTCAGCAGGGGGATGGTCATCGACACTGTCACACAAATGAAACAGTCATCAGACAAAAGACTAAAAGGACTTAGAAGCCCAACATGAGCATCTGAGCCGCATCTAAATCTCTGGTGCATCAACTGGGCCGGACTCCATGCGCATAGAGGGAATCCCAACAAAGACACACATGATCAAAAGTCCGGGTGCAATTGAAGAGAAGTTTCGGCGCATCATCGGGACCTAAGTCCATGCGCGTCAGCAAGTGAAGCTTCGGCACATCATCATGACCTAAGTCCATGCGCGTCAGCAAGTGAAGCTTCAGCGCATCATCAGGACAAATGTCCATGCGCATTAGCAGAAGAAGCTTCGGCGCACCATCATGACTTAAGTCCATGCGCGTCAGCTGAAAGGGCTTCGGCGCATCATCAGGACAAAAGCCCATGCGCGTCAGCCTAAGCACATCAACATGAGGCGGCTCGTCTACAGTCGGGTCACCCCAACACCACTGCAACAAAAACCAAGGCAAGAGAACACCCACCGAACACCTCCGGGCGGACGTTGACGTGTGTCACCAAAACGGCGGGGACGTCCTCCACGTCAACCTCCATGGGCTCTTTGCCTTGACCCCTTCCTCGGCCAGCACCACCGTGGGAATTTTTGGGAGCCATTTCTCGAAAGAGTATAGGGTTCTCGAAGAGGAAGGAGAAAAGAGCTCTTGGGAAGGAGAAAGTTTTTTGCAGAAGGTAGAATACTCTCTCTCCTCACAGCCGCCTATTTATAGGCTTGGCCTCGCGTGTAAACCGATGAGGCGTGACATCAGCAATCAGTCGCTTTGGGTATCGTGAAACCGACGGCTGCCTATCTTCAAAAGATTATCATTAATCTTTCCTGAGATCGAGGCGTTATCTCTTCAGAAGAAACATGCGCCCTAGCAGTATGCGCCTAAGCAACAAGCGTCCCCCACAGCGACGCACAGAACGACTATACGCCAAGAAGAGCCATGCGCCCAGAGTCGTTACTCCCCATGCTTCTTATTCAAAGTATTCCAAAACTTGCCCAGAAAGTTTTGAAAACTTTGAAGGGGGTCTTGTAGAAGTATGGAATTTCAGGCGCATCTACAGACGCATTCCTATGTGCTCAACACAATCATGCTACCAACTCAAATGCGCCAGGAAGCTCAAAGAGATACTTGGCACAACAAAGAAAAGTACAAGTTTAAAGACAGTGAAAAGAAGGCTTTTATTTCATATGAAAGTCTATTACATGTGTAAAGCAAGACTTTATAAAGGAGAACTTCTACAAAAAAGAAAGATCCTACAGCTACTGCCAGGCGCAGCAACTGCCATGCGCCCCATGCCAGGTGCATCATCCGTCAGGCGCATCACTCTGATGTCTCATCCAGGCGCATCGTCTCGTCATTAAGGCGCAGACGCATCAGCACCAATCAGCCCTTGTGTAGCAGAAAGAGCTCTCCTAGCTCGACAAAGATAGCGGTACGATGTCCTGGTCTCCGAAAGCAACAGGCATACTCGGCAGCCTGTGGCTCTGCCAGCATAACGAAAGACATAGCGCGGTCGCCCCGTTCTTTGGATGCAACATGCACCATTGACCTATGTCGGGACTCGACGATCCCGATATTTGGATGCAACAGACACTATCACAGAAGCTCAGAGCGACGGGAAGACTGGGGCAACACATCTTCACTATCGGAAAGAGCTCGAGTTTGGCAGTTCGCCAAGGCGAAGCTCCGGCCAAGTTCATCTTTACATCGAAATAAAGAATGAAAGCAAAGCTTTTCCTCATGCGGCTATTTATAAGCACGGACAGCCTACACCAGAGTGCCAAATGACCAACGTTCCAAATTCCATGCGATGAATTTGCATTAATAGCAAATGCATCCGTCGCCTCGTATTCGGCTAAGTCAAGGCAATCATTAACGCATCGAAGAACTCAACAGGCGGGCCAAAGAGGATTCGACACATTGGCAGATGCGCCGTCGATATCATGCGCTCCCCATGGATGCATCCAGATTGGCACTAACCAATGCAACCCTCCCCATCAAGCATTTAATGCTGAATGACAAAAGTAGTCCTGTGCAGAAAACGAAGCGTTGCTGATGTCAGCACCATCATTACACCTTGGGTCGACAATAATTGCCACGTGGCCGACCGATCATTCGTATGCGCCTCGTGGCCATGCTCCCTGAAGATGACATGAGCTCTAGTGGACATACGCCCGCTCAGCTCACTTCTGATATCAAACAACAGAAGACAAAGCTCTGCATGCACCTTAAAAGCCATGCGCCTGGACTTGCTCATGGCTCCTAAAGATCATGAGACCAAGTCGCCTCCCCTGCGCCTGATTCTAGGCGCACCCTGATGCGAAGTTCTACATGCGCCTCAAAAGTCATGCGTCCAGACTCGTCTATGATGCCTAAAACTCATAGACTAAGTCGCCTCCATGCGCCCGATCCTAGGCGTACCCCGACAGATCACTCTCCAAAACCGAGGTCTTTGAGCCATAGGCATCTGATTCAGTTCTATTCAAAGAATGTGTGCTAACCACCCAAGATCTCAGCAACAATCAAATCTCAGCAACTGCTCACGTGTCAGCTCCTCCGCAACCCAACGAAGCAGTTCAAGCATATTCCACTACAACTCGGGGCGCATCATCCATGCACCCCCGGCAACATCGGCCACGTGGCGTCTCCACGTCCAGGCGCATCCGAGATATGCGCGCGTAAGCAGCCAGCCTGCTATCTACAAATAGAAGGATCATTCCTTCACACACACACAGACAGAGAGATATATACAAACAGACTGTTATATCCACATACGGAGGCCATAAGAGACTTAACGTCCACTTCTCCTCGCAACGCTTCGGCATCCAGAGCAACCCAGACCTTCAGAGAGTTCAAGATCGTTGTCAGATCGTCAACGGAGTCAACGTATTGCCACTCACTCCATCGACACGGTGCCCAGATAAAAACAAAACTGTACTCCTAGGACTACGTCTAAGTCCTACATTGTACTCTGTTCTGTTTGTAATTAAAAACACCAATCCCAATCCCAAAAAGTTTTAATGGCAAACATGTACCTTCTGCAAGAGACCAGCAAGGGACCGCTAGTAAGTACATAATCGACTACCACTTCAACGTCATCTCACTGCAGCTCAACCCGGGAGTAATTTTGCAGACAGCCATGGACTCACGGCGATAGCACTCATGTTGTCGCATGCCAATGCAACGAGCACCCTCACCAATGTCGACAGGTTAGCCGAAGGTGCGGCTGTTAGAAAAATATTCTTTATCGTCCCAAAAAATAGAATAACAAAATAATAAAAAGTTGAGAGTTACCTGTCTACGGAGAAGTCATGCACGAAGTATTGCCCTAAGAGATCATTCAAGGTCTATGTGCACACTTCCTCTCAAATTCTTATAGAGTTAAAAAAAAAACCTTCTACCGACTTGCCATTCTTGTACACAACTCCGGAAGAATAACCTCAACTGAGCTTTGTCCAGAAAATTATAGGAGGAATAATTCAGAAGAGTAGAAGGAAAAAAGAAGACGGGTGTCTTCTCTCTTTTGATAAGAGACATCTCTCAACACTTTGGGTTGGATGAGGATCACAAAAAACTATATCAGCAAGACTGCTAGGGTCGTCTTATATATGCATAGAATTATTCTGATAGAATAAATATACATTGATTATTTGCTTTATGAAGGCAGGTCATTCATTTCGAATGAATGGAAATGATACTTGTGAGAAAAGATTTGGTAAGTTGTGAATTTGGAGGAAATGGTGAGTGTGGTGAATTGATTATTGATATGATGAGTTAATGGAACTAATAGGCTAATGAATTTGGATGTTACGGATAAAAAAGAAACAGAACAAATTTTCCAAATACATACAATATTCTCCCCAAAAAATTAAGTTTCGAAAAAGAGAGAACAATATTCAAAAGAATAGAAGTAGAGAATTTCTAGGTAATCGTACACTATGTATAGATGAGATGGACTACAACCTTTAATATCATTTAGTGACTATTGTGTTTATCTGAAAAAGTGCTTGATGGACTATACCTTGAATCAGACTTAACTTTAGACATCTACTAGTGATATGTCTTGCTTTCATTCCTACTTTGGACATAATATATTTCTTGTTTTTTAGAATCTATCAAGTACTGAGCAAGAAGAATCGGAAGTCCGACCTGAATTAGTCGTGGGTCCATGGCTTACTTATTAATGTAATAACCTGATCCATATCAGATCTGGTTGGACATCACCAAAACTTAAATCCTTATCTTTTAGTTGCACTTGGGCTTTTGGTTGGCTACGAGTGTAAGGGAATCAGACATTCCAGCTGGAATAGACTCGAGTGGATTAGGGTGAGTTACTTGTGATCTAATATTAAAAAATGAAAAAAAATGGAAAAAAATAAGAAGAAAAAATTGGGTGGACTGGAGCCCACTCCAGTGTCTACATTTTTTTTGAGACGTGCGGCGATATGCATAGGACTTTATAATGCACGATGCATTGCATGCTTTTTGGGTCCACTGTCCCCCAACTCCTACCATTATTATAAATGGAAGGAATAATACGCTTCCGTGGCTCGACCCACTGATCTTCCGCCACCCACCCCGGGTCTTATATATACCTCTTCTCAGCAACCACAAGAGTCACTCAAGTCCGATACCCCATTCTCTACATGGTTCCAGCCATGTTTACAATGTCAAATTATGCTGCATTTAGATCATTTTCAACATTTTAAAAAAAGGTAAATGATGTAACTTGATGGATAAATGTTGCACTATTTACCTCAATTACTGTAGCATTTGTTGAATGACTGCAACATCAATTGATGAAGCTTTTGTTGCATGGTATTTCCAGTTACATCCAGTCAAATAGTCCCTTGTTTAATTTGGCTAAATTAGTACCCTCAACTATTACAAATGTTCAACTTGATACTGTCACCGAATACCAGGAGAAAGAATAATAATTTACTGCATTATTCCACACTACATTCAAAGATACATGACTGAAGACTTAAATAGAATGTAATCAAATCTCAGATCCTATTTTCTAGGAACAAACAAACTCCCATAACAAACTAACAAATTATTCAAACTACAACTAAACCGTTTTATTCAAATCCCATGAATCAGGGGATTACTTCTTCCAACTGTCTTGGTAACAGAATTAGTTAAGCAGCTTCTCCAACACCCACCCCCCCCCCCCCCCCCCCCCCCCCCCCCCCTCAAGCTAGGTGTATATAGGTTGAACATCCCTGCTTGTCTACAAGTTTTTCAAAGGCTGATCTTGCTAGACTTTTAGTAAGTAAATCAGCAGATTGTTGATTGGTTGGAATATAGGTCATACAAATTACTCTTTGTTCAATCTTCTCCTGTATAAAGCGTCGATCCACTTCAACATGCTTTGTCCTGTCATGATGCACTGGATTGTGTGAAATGTTAATCGCAGCTTTGTTGTCGCAGTATAACTTCATAGGAGTAGCTTCATCCAAAACTTTAATTCACCAAGTAGAATTTTCAGCCAAAGGAGTTCACAGATTCCTTGTGCAACTGCTCTGAATTCTGCCTCTGCACTACTTCTGGCCACCACCTGTTGTTTCTTACTTCTCCAAGTCACCAAATTACCCCATAAGAATGTACAGTATCCGGAAGTAGACCTTCTATCACTCAATGATCCAGCCCAATCTGCATCAGTGAATGCTTCAACATTTCTTTGTACCGTTTTTCTAAAGAAGAGTCCTCTACCAGGTGTCCCTTTGAGATATCTCAGAATATGATATACTGCATCCAAGTGTTCTTCATGTGGAGAATGCATAAACTGGCTGACACAGCTAACAACGAAGGCAATATTCGGTCTAGTATGAGATAAGTAGATTAATCTTCCTACTAGACGTTGATATCTTCCTTTATCAACTGGACTAGTTGAGGAGTCTTCTCTCAGCTTGGTGTTTTGGTTCATGGGAGTAGCAGCAGGCTTGCATCCCAGCATCCCTGTTTCTTTTAACAAGTCTAAGACATACTTTCTTTGAGAAACAGAGATACCTTCCTTGTTTCTTGCAACCTCCATTCCAAGAAAGTACCTTAAATTTCCAAGGTCTTTAATTTCAAATTCCGTTGCTGGCGTACTTTTCAGCTTCTTCATTTCTTCTTCATCATTTCCTATTACAATAATGTCATCAACATAAACAATAAGAATAGTTAGTTTCTCACTTTTATGTTGATAAAATAAAGTATGGTCTGCTTGAGCCTGCTTGTATCCTCGTCTCCTTAGAGCTTTTGTAAATCGTTCAAACCAAGCTCTAGGAGATTGCTTCAAACCATATAGGGATTTCCTTAGCCTATAAACCTTGCCATTCTTTTTATCTTGATCAAAACCTGGTGGAAGCTCCATATACACTTCTTCCTCCAAGTCTCCATTTAAAAAAGCGTTCTTCACATCTAGTTGTTGTAACCCCCAATCGTTATTTGCAGCTAAGGATAGTAGAACTCTGACCCTGTTCAATTTGGCTACTGGAGCAAATGTTTCCTGGTAGTCGATGTCATACGTCTGTGTATATCCCTTCGCAACAAGCCTTGCTTTATATCTGTCGATCGATCCATCTGCCTTATACTTCACTGTAAACACCCATTTACACCCTACTGGATTTTTATCACTCGGTCTGCTTACAATGTCCCAAGTCATATTTTTTTCTAAGGCAGCCATTTCATCAAGAATAACTTTCCTCCATCTTGGATGGATCCAAGCTTCTTCAACAGATCTCGGTATTCTTTCTTCTTCCAGATTCTTGATCAGATTCTGGCATGAACTTGAAAGATGGCTATAGGAGACATAATTACATAGTGGATGTTGAGTGCAAGTTCAAGTTCCTTTCCTGAATGCTATAGGTAAATCAAGATCAGATCCATCAGTAGAATTGAAACTTTGTTTCGAAGGTTCATTACCTGAGACCGGTTTGGATTTTTGGCAATGAGGACTGCAAGATTTCACTGCCTCCACATGTTTTTCTCCTAGAATAAGCACGCAACTCAGATTGTGTTTTTTCATCTCCCCCTGTTGTGGTTAAAAAAGGAGTTTGTGGTTCTATTTCTGCTGGACTCTACGATTCAGGTTCTGTTTCAACTGAACTAGATGAATTAGATGTTGTTTCAGTTGGGCTGGATGGAGTATGTTCGGATGACTCAGGATAAAACACAATAGGTGTTGTTTCAGATGTTGTAGATTTGGGAGTATTTTGTATGTAAGGCTCCAAAAATTGACTTCCTTTTCTACTTGATCAAAATTCTCCCCCTGAAGTAAATTTTTGGAAAAGAAAGATTTATCTTCAAAGAAAGTAACATCTTTAGATACGAAATATTTTCGAAGAACTGGAGAATAGCACTTATACCCCTTTTGAGTTGCAGAATATCCTAGAAAAATGCATTTATGAGACCTGGGATCAAACTTATTGCGATCAATATCAAGATTATGGACAAAAGACACACATCCAAAAACCTTAAGATCTAAAGATGATGAACGAATTTGAGGATAAAATTTTCCCAAAAAGTCGAGGTGTTTCAAAGTCTAAGACTTTTGATGGCAACCTTTTGATTAAATAACATGCAGTTAGAATTGCATCACCCCAAAACCTATTTGGCACATTAGTAGTAAACATCAAGGATCTAGTAACTTCTAAGAGATGTCGATTTTTTTCGTTCAGCAATCCCATTTTGTTGAGGTGTTTTGACACATGAACTTTGATGAATAATTCCTTTTTCTTCGAGAAAAGTTCCTAAAATAGAGGCAAAATATTCTTTTCCATTATCTGTATGAAGAATCTGAATATTAGTGGTGTATTGAGTATTGATCATAGCATAGAATTCTTTGAAAGTATTTGCAACATCGGATTTATCCTTTAAAAGATAAACCCAACAAAGTCTTGTATGATCATCTATAAAAGTAATGAACCACCTTTTGTTAGAAATGTTTGGAATTCGAGACGGGTCCCAAATATCACTATGAATCAAGGAAAAAGGTCTAGAAGACATATTTATTAGAAGGATAAGTGGCACGAGTATGTTTAGATAACTCGCAAATTTCACATTGAAACACATCATTGTTTTGAATTAATAAAGAAAACAAATGATATAAACAAGGAAATGATGGATGTCCTAATCTATGATGCCAAAGGACGACCTTTTCTTTCCTAGACAGAGAGTTGTTGTTACACACACTGAGAGCGTGTTCATTCTCGGACATAGTTTTAAAAAGCGAAAGGCGCACCGGGGCGCAAAGGTTCCTGGAGCCTGAGGCGCTAGGCTCAAGGCGCGTCTTTTGAAAGCTATGTGCACTTTTTTCTTTATATGTAAAAAATATCTATATTTAAAAACTTAGCTACATAGAAGTCCACATTCCTTGAAAATATCACTAATTATAGGCACAAAATTATTCTTTATATATATATATATATATATATATATATATATATATATAACAATCTAAAAGCCCGTTAGATATAAATAACCCAAACTATAGACATATAATATACAAACCACATATATATATGCCTTTAAATATAGAAGTACATTCTAATTTAGAAAACAATTTAAAACCCACAATAATATTAATGACAATAATTTCTATCTATATAACATGTATATAGAAGGTTGGAATATATATATATATATATATATATATATATATATATATATATATATATATAGGCGCGCGAGCATGCGCCTTTCTACACTAGGCGCACGCTTTTTTAAGGTGGTGCGCCTGACTTGTTCCTAGGCGCTGTCCCTGCGCATCGTTGCACCTTGCGCCTATGCACGCTTTTAATTCAATGGTCTCGGATTCATTCTTATTGAGAAGGTAGAGTCCTCCACGTTCACTAGCATTGCCAATCTTCCTCCCCGATGTCAAGTCCTGAAATTCACAACCAGATTTGGAAAAAATCACGACACAACCGAGATCTTTAACAAGTTAACTGATGGATATTAAACTACATGACAATCTCGGGACATGTAAAACTGAATTTAAAGTTAAAAATGAGCTGATTTTTACACTACCAATTCCTGCCACCGTAGATAAAGTTCCATCTGCTATTTTTACTTTTAACATTACCTGGACTTGGATTATAACTAGAAAAAACTGCCTCGCAACTAGTCATGTGATCACTTGGCGCCAGAATCAAGTATCCATGGTTCATCTTTTTCTATTTTTCCATGTAGTGCAAATAGAAAATTACCTTTTTGAGCAATTAATGAGGAACTCGTATTCTGAGAGGAATTCGGTTGATTACCAAGCAGCTTGTAAAGTTGCTCAATCTGGTCCTTTGTAAGATTCAACTTATTGCCATCTTGCTGTGAACTGGAATGAGGAATCTCAGTTGTAGCTTGATATCCCTTATTGTCCTGATGCCCTTCTTTGCTTTTGTATTTGTCTGGTTTGCCATTCAGTTTCCAACATGTCTCCCTACTGTGATTAGTTTTGCGACAATAATCACACCATAGTTGTCCCTTTTTGTTGGATCGATTCTCCCTTTTTTGCAGAGCTTTCTGTAGGAGAAAAAGTATGATTTTTCCCCAACATAAGACGTCTTCGGCTTTCCTCTCGTCGAACTTCAGCAAAAATTTCAGAGATAGCTGGTAGCGGTTTGATTCCGGGAAGGCGTCCTTGTCACGCAGCCTTTGATACTGATTTTGGTCTTCCGGACATTTCCATTCAACTTGGTTGAATAATTTACTGCATTATTCCACACTACATTCAAAGATACATGACTGAAGACTTGAATAGAATGTAATCTAATCTCAGATCCTATTTTCTAGGAACAAACAAACTAACAAATTATTCAAACTACAACCAAACCGTTTTATTCAAATCCCATGAATCAGGGGATTACTTCTTCCAACTGTCTTGGTAACAGATTTAGTTAAGCAGCTTCTCCAACAGATACCCTCGACATTGTTAGGCATCAACTTGATACCCAAAAATTAAAAAATGACCAAATTATCCATGCCCCCTCCTCTCTCTCTCTCTCCCGGCCCCATCGGCTGCACACCCCCTCCCAGCGGTTGGACCACCGCCGCGCCCCCCTCCTCCCGTGTCGAGCCCCCAAGCCCCCCCCCCTCCTTTCTTCGCCGTGTGCGGGCTACTGCATCCACCATCGCGGGCGGAGGGGGCGGGGTTGGGGGCGTGACACTAGCTGAAATTGGACACATTGTACACACACACAACTCTCTCTCTCTCTCTCTCTCTCTCTCTCTCTCTCTCTCTCTCTAGAGAGAGAGAGAGTTGTATTGTTGCCCTATTCAATTGACTTTAAGTGCCAATAGTCTCATAGTTCATGGTCTTCATATGGAATGGAAAGCCTATGGAATAGGCTGATTATTTAACACCATGTATATCCATCCTCAATATCACTACATCCTCATTATACACAACACCCATTTTAACACCATATTCATGTGCCTCCACTCTTGAACTATCAGGAAGAGTGAAGGGCTAGCACGGGCAACATCCGAGTGAAGGGGAGGAAAAAAAGGAGTGTAAAATGTCACGTCCCGTTTCCGTAGGAACGATCGTCCTCGCTAAGGCGTGATGTCGTACGAGCCTAAATTGTGCTTGTGCAAGGCTGGTTCCATAACGGCCGATTACAGCGGTTGCGACGGGATCGTCGCACAGAACTCCCAAGCAGAGACATTGAATATGCCAGCGAAAATTTAAAACAAAACACAAGTCATTCAAAAGATACATTTTATTGATATTGAAACAATGATTACAATAGGGCGCAAGGTCAAGAATACAAGTCACTCAAGCTCACTCTTCTCGTATTTCAAGTCACTCAGCTCTCTCTCATCTCTCAATACAAGTCTTGAACCAGCAGATGCTTCAGATAGGCGACGTCCATACATTATGTCCCGTATAAGTCCAGACTCCACGCGGTCGCACGCCTCGAATCGCCAAGGAACTCCGTGCCTCGGCGCATCCAAGCGAGCTCCGTGCCATGAGCTTCTACCTGTGCCTACACATGAAAACTGTGTGGGTGTCAGTACTCAACTGTACTGGTGGAATGAGCTCCTCGCCCACCCATACAAAACCGACACGTTCATTTACTTTGTGCAACATGACCCTTTTGATTGTCTTTCTACCCTTGTCTTAGAATCAGTTTTTAGGACTGACGCCTTGGCCTATTTTGTGTCTCTAGACCATCCCGTGCTTGCAACAACAACGTTAACCTATCAAGTCGTGTTTGCCTTACGGTCCAAAATCAGAGACGCGACTACGCGATAGTACCCAATTCCCTTGTGACCGTGCTATAAGTCCATTGTGTCGTGCCTCGCAACTCAGTGTGATTTAACCATATCGCCGCCTCGCGGCCCATGCTACTTTAATCACCAACTGACCCAATCAAGACTTGTGGGCTAAGTGTCTCTCGACCGACTTTGCCTTGCCGCGTTTTCTGACTTAAACTCAAGATGACTAAAACCAACTTATGCAACTTATAAGCCGACAACTTAAGACTCGACGCCACATCTCGTGCCGAAGCACGTCGCCTACGTTGCAGCCAAATCTTAGGCCCAACATTTTGTTCTAACTGTACACACATCCAACTCGACTCAATCCAAAGGCACGCATGTGGGTTGCCGCCATGCCGACTCATCTATATGAACTGGTCACCAACGTCCAACGTTATCCTGGAAACTTTAGCTTCTGT